>BOPN01007342.1:15000-17500 GCA_017312705.2 Penaeus japonicus | reverse complement strand
TTCATTAACTCTCATCAGTGGCCAAAATTACCTATCTCTGCGAGTATGGGTTGACTTTCAAGCAGGCTGTGGTTCTCCAGGCTATGGTGACAGTCCAAATTAATGTTGTAAGGATAGAATAAAAGGAATATATCATATGGCAAATATATTATATGGCAATTGGTATCAAGTTTTATTATTTATTGAATTTCAATAAGATTCTATTCCGCGCTAAGGGTCGGCAGGCTTAGCTTACTTACCTCCCTGCTAGTCGGGGGGATGTTAAGGACTCTTGTAACTTTTTTCCCTTTTTTAAAATGTTAAGTATTTTCATCATAATTTCTGAAAGCATTTTTCCAAAGGGAGTAAGAGAGTCTACCAAGGAAAGTATTTCTTTTGTTCATTCCGCTGGATTCCCAAATGCCCTTCGAACCGCATCTACTGCTCCTCAAAATACATTAAATTATATTATGCTTTTAAAAATTTGATCAAGTCAAATAAGATTTATAAAGACGATCGTATTTTTGTCTTCGAATGTTGTCAAAAGATGATCTCTCGCCGCCATTTTTATTCTTCTAACAAGCCTGTATGAATTGAGTATTCTTCATTAAGTTTTATCCAGTATCTTTTATTTCTATACATTACCATGTCTTATGAAACATCTGGTATATAGTAACCTTCACCCATCATAACATACTTGTCATCACTACTCTTTCATCCCCATGCATCTAACTACAACCACTAACAACTAACAAACTAACCACTCTACATTCACCCCCCCCCCCGTCCCAACTTCTCCCCCTCTCCTTAAAGCAAGCGAGACTCGCCCGGTCAAATCTTCAGTTGCGGCACAGCTGTTTCCAACATCCTGACAAGTGTCTTCGCTGTTTATTACCTCTGCTGCAGATACGGACTTATTGATGACAGCAATGTCAAGCAATCGGTCTTCCTCTGTTTGATTCGGCTCTGTGGGGCGGCCTTCTGTGTGAGGTACGGTGAGGTCTTTGGTTTTTGGGTTTGTTTGTTCGTTTCCGTCTTTATTTATGGTTTGTTTGTCTTTCTGGTTCTCTTTCTCTCTCTTTCTTTTACTATCTCTACCTTTCTTTTTTTGTACTCTCTTTTTCTTTCTGTTTCTCTCTCTCTCTGTTTTTTTTTTATCTCTCTCTGTTTGTCTCTCTCTCTCTCTCTCTCTCTCTCTTTCTGCATATAGGTAGGCCATCATCATTTGATTAAATTTATCGGCACCTACGTGAATGAGAGGCAGAAACATGCCAGTTTATGCCTAAGTGTCAGTTGGTAAAGTCCTCTCTGAATGTCATTATCTCAATTCATCAAAGTCTTCCGACAAAAAAAAAAAAAAAAAAAAATTGTCACGTACCTTCCGATTGTTATAAAAAAGGAAACCATAACGCTATACCATATCATTTTACTTGTATTACATTTACATCAGAACAAACACATCTCGAAAGGTGCTTCTTTTCAACTTTCAGGGAAACAACCTCTAAAACATTAGTCGCATACTTATCAAAGAGTCCAACCAACATCATTAATTAAAAGGTTTACAATCCCAAAGCCCCCCCCCCCAAAAAAAAAAAAAAAAAAAAAAAAGTGAGCGATCGAGAACTACTCAGGTAAGCGGTCGAGGAAAAAAAAAACATTCACTACGAGAAATAATTCTAGAGAATTCCATTGACACGAATTCAATTAAAGAAGCAGTGATAACGCAAGTTTAACCTAAGCTGAAATCCGTTAGTTTACTGTGGTCTTTCCCTCTCGTCCCCAGCGCCACTATCTGCACGCTCTTCGCTGCCTCAGCTGATCGATTTGCAGCCATCATGTTTCCCTTCGTGTACGAGGTCAACGCCACCAAGAAGATCGCCTTCCGCCTTCTCCTCGTCATGTACCTCTACCTCGCCGTCTTCTACGCCATCCCCTTCGTCTTTGCCGCCTACCTGTTTGAGGCGTCCACGTGCCAATATAGGAAGTTGCTCTGGACGGGATATAACACGATCATTTTAGTTGGGAACGTTGGGGTCCCGCTCGTTGGATGTGTTATTCTTAATGTGCCCGTCTTCCGCACGGCGTTCAGGCAGCGGAGGTTAGTGTGTGTGTGTTTGTGTGTATGAATGTGTGTGTGTGTGTGTTTGTGTGTGTGAATGTGTGTGTGTGTGTGTTTGTGTGTGTGAATGTGTGTGTGTGTGTGTTTGTGTGTGTGAATGTGTGTGTGTGTGTTTGTGAGTGTTTTTTTTTTGTGTGTGTGTGTAAAAGAATGCAAAATATTTCTACAAATCATACCATCTACTAGAAGCCCCAGGTTTATATAATTTACAGAAAGTTTGATCCTATACTTGAGACCCCATGTGATTATACCATTCACTCCTCCCCTTCTCTTCCCTAGGTCCCAGCTCAGTATTGCCAACCCTCCCGATGAAAAAAGTCGTGTCTGGGAGGAATTTGGACTCACTGTCAGGACTTCATTGACCTTCTTCACTTTTCTGGGCATGTGGTCGCCCTTTGTGAT
>BOPN01007342.1:0-5000 GCA_017312705.2 Penaeus japonicus | reverse complement strand
GACTCCGGATACGGCCGCTAAGACGAGTAACCTTGTGTATCTTTCACTGTACCTTTATCTCCTTCTGGGGTGGTACAGCTCTCTTCGGTCTGGGAAGCCGAGGATGACATGCGACTATTGACACTGGGGAATGAAGACCCAAACAAGTTCTCCAACAGCAAGCGGTCTTCTGCCGTCACAAAATTTCGGAGGTTGTCTGGAAAAGGAAATTCTTTCATTTATAATGTGCGAGAAGGAATAGTGAATTCCATTATTTTTTTCTTCCTTTTCCCGTAAAAAGACATTAAGAGGTTGTCGGGAAAATGAAGCGCTTTTATTCATAACTGTGAGAGAAAGAATGCTGACTTTTTTTCTTGGTAGCATCGAATTTAAAAAAAAAGACAAAAAAAATATATACATTTAAAATACACCTAAACAAACATATAAAACACAAATACATTTAAAAATACACAACAAATACATGATTTATTGATTTCCTTTAAGATTCATGACAATATACCTGACACAAATACGTATCATAACTCTCTTCCTTTATCTTAAACACTATGCAAATGAGCATCCTGTTTTCTTTCTATTTTAAGGTTTTATAGATCTAGGACAGTGATTTTCAACGGTGAGGAACTTCCGGGGGAGGAGGAGCTCAGAGATAAAAGCAAGGAAGCTCTTTGAAAGCAGAAATGGTACCAGAGGCATCACGCACTGGACAGAACTATGGTGTTGAATTTATACATCTTTAAAATCTTCTCTTTAAAGAAGAGTAGGATCTGAATAGGATACGTTACGTTATGGAAGTGGTTATGGAAGTGTGTGTGTGTGTGTGTGTGTGTGTGTGTGTGTGTGTGTGTGTGTGTGTGTGTGTGTGTGTGTGTGTGTGTGTGTGTGTGTGTGTGTGTGTGTGTGTTTGTATATGTGTGTGTGTGTGTGTGTGTTTGTATATGTTTGTATATACAGAGAAAAAGAGAGAAGGAGAAGGAGAACGAGGAACATACAGAGACAGATAAAGAGAAAGAGAGATAGAAACAGACAGACAGACAGAAACGAAACTCACTCTGAGCCATAGTTGATGACGCGAGCAACAGGAGACCCAAGACAAAGGACACCCGCTTTCTCACAACACCCGCCATCACCTGCGAGGAGAAATATCAACATCATTATCACTGTTGCAAGCAAGTATGGTGTTATTGCAAGGATACACTTCCTTGATAGTTAGATGTGTCATGCAAGGCAATAAGGGTGACGACACAGTGACTGACGAGGGAAATCCCAGGATGAGAGAAGCACTGGTCTGAATCGGTGTTGCGGAAGTGTGGCCGCGTGATTGCTATGGTCAGCTGTCTCTCTTAAACATTCTTGCATGCATGATTCTATGCATCCTCTTTTTGTGTGTATTTATGTATTTATATGCATATATATATATATATATATATATATATATATATATATATATATATATATATAAACACATCTATAAACATATATGATTATAGATATGTGTGTATGCACACACACACACACATATTTATATATATAGGTATGATAGGTATGTATATACATACATATATATATATATATATATATATATATATATATATGTATACATATATATATATATATATATATACATATATATATATATACATATATATACATATATATATGTATATATATATATATATATATATATATACATACATATATATATATACAACATTCCATTTAAGTCAAGGAGATAAAGGATCTCATAAAAAAAGATTTGCTGAACGAGTAGACCAAATTGTTGGACCGCTAAACAAAACCACATCACCCAGTCTTCAGCCCAAACATGCCAGACAAACTTAGGATAGTCTTTGACTGTGCAGCTAGTTTCATAGGAGTGAATTTAAATCAGAAAGTCATGCAAGGCCCAAACTTAATGAACAACTTACTTGGTATCCTACTGCAATTCAGAGAAATGAGAGTTGCATTGGCTGCAGATATAGAGGCAATGTTCCACCAAATTCATGTCACACCAAGGGATCGTGATGTGCTACGGCTCCTATGGTGGCCTGGAGGAAACCTCACTGAAAAACCAGTGACCTATCAAATGATAGTGCATCTCTTTGGAGGGATCTGGAGCCCGCCTGTGCATCATATGCACTACACAAGACCCTTGACAAGGATGAAGGCCAACATGCAGCAGCTACCAAGAAAAATTTCTATGTAGATAATCTCCTGTCGACTGATTCAGAGGAAGAGGCTGCAAAATATGCCATCAAGTTGAGGGACACACTGCAAACTGGAGGCTTCAGACTTACAAAATGGATTTCAATTTCAAGGAAAGTCATGAGAGTTATTCCCGCGAGTGAAAGAAACCCCAAATAAAGGACATAAACTTGATGGTCGATAACTTGCCAGTGGATAGTATCCTGGAGTTCTGTGGGATCTCGATGATGTGCTGACACTCATGAAGCCAACCATGCGAAGAGGCATACTGAGTATCATTAGTTCCATCTTTGATCCCTTAGCTCTTTCCACCATTAGAGCAAAAATGATATTTCAAGATGAAGTTCGTCGCAAAATGGGTTAGGACAAAATCAAACACCTAAAAATGAACAAAAATGAAGAAGATATGAATAAACTTGCAGAACTGGAAGGCTTTCAAATACCACGCCACATAGCAACAGCCCAGTCCAGCACCAAATTATTACATTCCCAGCTACATCATTTCCGCGATGCCTCACAATATGCAAACAAGACCCTTTGCTAGCGACAACTGTGGAAAATCAACACCCGACAGATGAGCTGCTCCAACATTACTCCTCATGGTATGAATTACAGCGTGCGGTTGCATGGTTCTGCAGATTTGTGAAGTGGAGCAATAAAGGACGTTATCTCCAACCTCAACGCCTTTCAGTTACAGAGATTCATGATACAAGAGACTCTTTACTAGCACACATACAAGATAGCAGTTTCAGGGAAAAAGGAATTTTGAAAAGGGTAACAAACTCTACTAACTTAACTTGAGCTTGACTTGTTAATGAGGGTAGGGGGACGGAAAATTCATCTCGGTGACTCAAGAGCACTGTGTGGACTAATAATCCTGCCCAAGGACCACCATTTAACGAAATTGTAAGGGATGCTCATATATTCTTAGCTGCCAACTCAGGAAGAGAGCAAACATTCTATTATCCGTAGAAACTTCTAGATTGTAGCATGTAGACCATTAGTCAGGGAGATTTACCTATTGAAAGAGTCATACCAGGGGGCCCACCATTTCGGACCTTTCCGTGTCATACATGCGTCGTACATTTAAGAGATATGGTCGCATCTTCACTTGCCTTAGCTCGAGAGCAGTCCACATCGAAGCCCTCCAAGTATTCGATGCTGATGCATTTCTTAATGCATTCATTCGATTCACTGCCAGGAGGGATACACCAAAGCTGTTTTCTGACAGGGGAACCAATTTCATCCGAGCTCAATGGGATCTACAGATTGCTCTACAGAACTGGAGTGAGAATGTGAAGGTTGACAAAGCACTCAAGACAAGGGAAGTTGAGGAATGGATCTTTCACCCGCCCATGGCATCGCACATGGGCAGAGTATGGGAGAGGCAGATATAAGCAATATGTAGCCTGTAGCTTGCGTTCCAGCGCCGGTCTTCTAGTAGTTCTGGTCAAGGTCAATGACCCTCAGTCACATATACACACACGCATACATATGTTTGTATGAGTGTGTATGTGTGTTTGAGTGTGTGTATGTGTATGTGCGTGCCTGTGTGTGTGTGTGTGTCTGTGTGTGTACATATAGATACAAAAAATCTGACGAGGAGGCTTAAAAATCAATTTAGCTGCATATTTCAAATTGAATGACTTCTTATCCTAATTGCTATCAGAAAAAAAATCTTATATAATGTGGCAGTTGACTTTTCAAGGACTGTATACAAATATAAATCAAAATTTATACCATGATCACCTTTGCCCGTGACCTTGTTCGATAATTTTTGGTCGAAATTCCATAATTTTGTGATCCCAGTATGAATTCTGTGTTTTGAATCAATACGAAGGGATAAAAGACAAAAATAAAAGCTTGAGTCAGTATCACTTTAAAGACTTTTTTTTGTTTTTAAGAATATGTTTGGGTTGCCATAGTAGACAAGGAAAGAATTATGGTTCTCCACTCAAAAAAGGTTAAGAACCTATGATTTAAGGAAAAAATACAATGTAGCAGAGATTTTTATTCCTGTGTGACAAAAGAAAATTAAAACGATTTCACGTGATTTGATTTTCACGCATCGTTGTGGGACGGGAAAAATAATAGCCATCCCACTAGGAACAAGCAATTACAATTTTAACATTGAAAGCAGCTACTTTACTAGCGAGCGCAGTGACTTGTGAAATAATGAGCGTCACAAAAGAGATAAATCCTAGTACAGTATAGATCAGCTGTTAATTTATTTTGGCTTTTCTTACATATCTCTTTCTTCATTGTAGGCCATAGTATCTCTAACTTGTACTTGTATTTTTATTGCATTCTATAAGTTGGACATTCCTATGAAAACCATTCTTCAGATATCTATTTATTAAAGTAAAGTAAGTAACGCAAGAGGTTTGGCATGTTTTTTTACTAACACTTTACTACTGTTATCAATTACTTATGAGCAACAGAATAAAGAGAAATGCAATATGAGTCAATTTCATTAGGCGACTTTGGCCCGAATGAAGTTGACATATGAGGATAATATTTTTTTTTCCAAGATTTTCCATCATTATATGAAGTATCCTATTCCGTAAACCTCTTAAGGAATAAAATCAAATAAACTGAAAGCATTGCCATAAGCTAGACCTGGTGTGATAGTGCCTCGAACACCTAATTGTTTTTCTTCCTGCGAATCTTAAACCGGGATTTCACAAACGAAGTGCTGCTTCTCAGAACAAATATAATCGTTAACTGGAGGATCAAAGTAACTTCGGATCTCTAGGCAGTCTTCATTCCTACCAAAATCATCAGGCTGTCCCCCCGAC
>BOPN01007341.1:30000-32500 GCA_017312705.2 Penaeus japonicus | reverse complement strand
TCATTATTATTGTTGGTATTTTTATCAAGGTATCATTATCATTATAATCATTATTATCAATTTCATTATAATCATTATTTTTTATACTATAATTTCTATCAAAATCAATAACATAATGATAAAGATGATTTTTATATCATTGTTGCTGTTTTTGTTTTATCGTTATCTTATCTTTATCCTGATCATTAGTGTCATTGTTATCATCATCATAACTAATATCTATATTATAATCTTTATGATTATTATTTTCATTGTTATTATCATTGTTATTAACATCATTACCATTTTTATTACCATCATCATCAACATTATCCTTTTTATCATTATCATTGATATCATCATTAATAGTGTTATCGTTATTATTATTATTATCTTCATCATTATCATTATTACTATAATCATCACCATTGTCATTATTCTCATAGATATTATTTTCCTTATCCTCATTGTTATCACCATCGTAATTATTATTTATATTATCATTATTGTGTTTATTACTACCGTCTGTATTATCATTGATATCATCAGCATCATTATTACCATTTTCATAATTATCCTCCTCAATATTATCATTATTATCGTAATTATTATCATCATAATTATTATTACTATTATCATTATTATTACTATTATTGTCATTATTATTATCATTATCATTATCATTATTATTACTATAATCACTATCCTTATCTTCATTATCATGAATATTACTCTTATATTTATCATTATTAACATTATTATTGTTATTATCATATTGTTATTACCTTTATCATTATCACCATTACTACCAGTATTTTTTCATTATCGCCATCATCATTATTATCGCCATTACTACTACTAGTACTGCTACTATTACTATTATTAAAGCGATTATTGTTTTTAATGTAATTATTACTGGTAGTAGTAGTATAAGTAATAACAGTAATAGTAGTAATAGTAGTAGTAGCAGTAATAGTAACAAATCAGAAACAAAAAAGAAAGAAACATATTGTTAAACATGAGTTACGAGTTCATGGCTATAGAAGGAGATGGCACAAGAGAACCCAAATCTTCTAAACTCTCTTCTCTTTCTATCTCTTTCCTTTTATTTTTTCCCTCCTCCGTTGCTCACAGGGAGTGGGCAAAGTGTGTCTTTCCACGCTTGATTTGACCTGGATAAGATCGGGCCTTTATTGACCCTGTTTTTCTTACACTGCTGGGATTTCAATTCTTATTTGTGGCCAGCCATGATCTCCAAATCAGAAGAAAATAGCTGGAAAAAAAGGTCACGGAGTTGAAGAAGAAGAATTGGACGGAGATGCTGCTATAAAATAACGTGGATTAGATGCAATATATAGGATGAACGTAGCATAAATCGTGAAAGAGAACAGTGAGAAACAATATCCCAGGTTCTCGGCCACTAAAGAGAAGGGCGAAGGAGAGGAGCAGGCGTGGAGCTTGGGGCTTGGGTTGCGAGGCTGATCACTGCCATAGATTCGAGTGTGAAATGGACGTGGTTTATTGCTGGAGATCCCTCCTGTTCCCCGTTTCCAGCCGGTCATAGCACCATGCCTTCCCCCCGATCTCATTTCCAGCAAGTGGCGCGTAGGGGCTGGCGTAGACCTAATGAAATGAAGGCCGGCTATATTTACTATGTACAATGTGGCCGCACGTATGAGAGGGATGTTCACAGGCTCTTTATATTAGTTGTCTCTTGGGTAGGGAGGGCGTGGAGAATGAAAGACAAAGACAGATAGATAGGCAGATATGAGGGAGAAGGAGAGATAGAGAGAAGGAGAGAGTGAGAAAGAGAGATAGGGAGGGGATGGAACCACCACAGACAACATTAACCCGGGTTTGGCACGAAGACATGTATAACGATACTCACGTAAGATCACAGAATTCTCCGCTCTGGACATGGATACACACGGAGACTGTTTATCTTCGTGTGTGTGTGTCAGCACTGGGGGGTTGTGTGTGCGGTGTTAGTGCGGGGGGGGAGGGGGGGTCCAGGGAAGACCAGGTGTGTCGTAATATCAGTGATGTAGCTTCCCCTTGTATGTATGTACCAGTGGCTTTGTTGTAGGGGGATTAAGGACGCACTTAGTCTTCTCATCTAAGGAGCAACAGAGACGGGGAGGCGCAAAGTGATAGATGAAGAAGTCTACAAGAATTAACGGTCAAATTGTGAGGTAGTATCATCTGCAAGTTTGTGCGTGTAAACACATTATTCAGAGATTGGATTGGACATAAAGTCAGGCTTATGGTTACGTAGCTCACAATAATATAGACGTACTCTCTTAAAGGAGGGAAGGGACGCATTGTATGATTTCAAATGATTCGTCTGCATAAAATGGGGTCTTGATCCTTTTGTGTACAATTATTTTCTTATTCTCAACCGATTCTCCCACGTATAGCGTATAAATAAAAGGCATCAATCCGGCTAGACGGAGATTAGATAAGGCTCCTGTGATTCCTTTTGTGGCAGGGGAGGGTAACGGCTATTTCCTGTGGCGTCATT
>BOPN01007341.1:17500-20000 GCA_017312705.2 Penaeus japonicus | reverse complement strand
TGACTGAAAGAGAGTGAGAATGTTCAAGTTATAATGCTTCAAGCAGTCTCTCTTTAAAATAAAACTTATCCCGGAGCCTGGGCAAGCATATTCATCCCCGTCTGCAATGGGTTAATCGAGTTACGGGAGTACCCGTCATTGTTATTAATTACCAAAGTAATGTCATATTAATTTCACGCACCCTAGAGCGCGTGTCAATAGCGTGTAACGCGGTTATGGCAACGGTGTACCAAGCAGGCATAATAGCACCATATATACAATATATATATATATATATATATATATATATATATATATATATATATATATATATATATATATATATATATATATATATATATATATATATATATATATAGAGAGAGAGAGAGAGAGAGAGAGAGAGAGAGAGAGAGAGAGAGAGAGAGAGAGAGAGAGAATCTTATGGAAGTTCAAATTTGTTAAGAGAAGCAAGAATTAGATAATATATAGTCACAATGTTAATTACAAGCGGAGAAAAAATATTTTCAAATGAAAAGTTCAGTGCCAAGGAATAGAAAAAAAGAAACAAAAAATAAAATAAAATCACCGAAAAAATACACCTTTTTCAAACTGTTTGAAACAAGTCTTAATTTACAAGTGAACTTTTCATTTTCATTATTCATCAAGCAAAACTAGTGTCTATTCCATTTCGACTTTACTAACTTTCCTTTTTTCCAACATAAACATTTCCTTGCAAACTGCTTAATCCATTCATATAGCAAATGAAACTGAAATCCCCATTTATACGTGAAAGTGGAGCGAGACAATCAACAAAGACACAGAGAGAGAGAGAGAGAGAGAGAGAGAGAGAGAGAGAGAGAGAGAGAGAGAGAGAGAGAGAGAGACGGAGAGACAGGAGGACAGAAACACGGAATTAATTATCCGTAATATCCCCTGGTCTCAATTAGCACCAGGTGTAGCATGGTATCTGAAGACGGAGAGAAGTAAATAGAAGGGAGAAGCAGAGCGGATTAGCAACAGGGGTGTCACAGCTAGAATGCGTAAGGGGTGTGGAGACGATGGAATAAATAATAATAACGAGAGACAAGTTGTGGGGAGTTTTGCTGGGATTAGTGTAGGATTTAGGGGAAAAGTGGAGAATATCAGAAGGGAAGAAAAAGCAGTTGATGTAGAAGAAAATGGTGAAGCATAATTGAAGGAAAGGTCAGATATCGAAGAAAAAGGTAAGGTAGTGTTCGACGCTGAAAGAAATGATATGATGATTTCAACATTTTCTGAACATGATATTGAAATATGATTCTTAAACATCTAATTTAGAAAATATTGTTATCGTATTGCCTTGTTTGTTTCAGTATGCATGTGTGTGTGAGTATGCGAGTGCATATGTGTGTATGTCTGTGTGTGTGTGTGTGTTTGTGTGTGTGTGTGTGTGTGTGTGTGTGGTGTGTGTGTGTGTGTGCATGTGCGTGTGTGTTGTGTGATCACCTGTATCCATTCCACTCTTCTCCGTGTCCCGTTAGACCCGCCAAGAACATCTTTCACTTCAGTCCACTACACTATATCCATCCATCTCTTCAGCTTTCAAATCCACCGAGGACATATCCATGCCTCCGCACAGCATATGCTTTCTTCCTACTACCCGTATTCCCTGTAGAGCACGGCCGCCCACCTAGTCGTTAGGGGCGTCGCTGGATAATAGCCAGCCTGCGGTGGGCGGGGGAGGTCGGTCCGAGAGCGCCTCGGGGCCGCCTCGGGGACGCCACCCGATCTGTTTGATTACGCCGCACCCGAGGTCGCCTTGACCTGCTCCCTTCCACAGCCGTTGAAGTGGGTGCTGGGGGGCGGGTGAGGCATTGGTGGGTCGGTGGGGAGTGGGAGAGGCATTGGTGGGTCAGTGGGGTGAGGGTGAGGCATTGGTGGGTCAGTGGGGTGCGGGTGAGGCATTGGTGGGTCAGTGGGGTGAGGGTGAGGCATTGGTGGGTCAGTGGGGTGTGGGTGAGGCATTGGTGGGTCAGTGGGGTGAGGGTGAGGCATTGGTGGGTCAGTGGGGTGAGGGTGAGGCATTGGTGGGTCAGTGGGGTGAGGGTGAGGCATTGGTGGGTCAGTGGGGTGAGGGTGAGGCATTGGTAGGTCAAAGGGGTATGGGTGAGGCTGTGGATGAGTGGGGATGAGATGCGGATGAGGCATAGGTGAGTAAGGAGGGTGAGGTGATGGGGCGTGGGTGAGACTAAAGTGGGATGGAATGGGTGGGGTGGAGGGAGGAGTTAAGACCTAAAGGAGGAATATATAAGTTTAAAAAGGAGAAAGAGAAACTGGAAGGTACAAAAAGGACAAAAAAAGAAGAGGGGGAGAAGATGAAGATGGCATGAGAGAGCAAGAGGGACAGATACAATGACGCGGTGATGCAGCACAAACGAAAAGGATTAATGACTAACTCCTTTCATATGTACCATGATCTGCGCAACAGGGGATTCGTTAAAGAAAATAAAATCTACAGCTCATTCAACCCTATATTGAA
>BOPN01007340.1:15000-60960 GCA_017312705.2 Penaeus japonicus | reverse complement strand
TATATATATATATATATATGGCGATGATTATTGTGTCCGGTCACTGCTGCCTACATCACATGCAAAAGCTTAGTGTCTTGTATGTATGTTCATGTGCTTCTCTAGTATGCATTTCAGAGAGAAAGCCTTTTCACAAATCTTACAACTATACGGCTTTTCCTTTGTATGTACTCTCATGTGCACTACTAGATTATGCTTCTGAGAGAAAGCCTTTTCGCAAACCTCACAGCTATACGACTTCTCCTTTGTATGAACTCTCATGTGCTCTACAACATTATCTTTCTGTGAAAAAGCCTTTTCACAAACCTCACAGCTATACGGCTTCTCCTTAGTATGTACTCTCATATGACGAACTAGATTTGGCTTCCAAAAAAAGTCTTTTCGCAAACCTCACATTTATATGACTTCTCTTTTGTATGTACTCTCATGTGTTCAATTAGCTGATGTTCCACTGAGAAAGCCTTTTCACAAACCTCACAGTTATACCTCTCCTTTGTATGTACTCTCATATGACGAACTAAATTCTGCTTCCAAAAGAATACCTTTTTGCAAACCTCACAGTCATATGGCTTTTCATTTGTATGTACTCTCACATGATGAACTAGATTCTGTTTCCGAAAGAAAGCCTTTTCGCAAATCTCACACCTGTATGGCTTATCCTTAGTATGTATTCGCATATGCATTGTTAGGTCGCGTTTCCGAGAGTAAGCCTTTTCGCAAATCTCACACCTGTACGGCTTCTCCTTAGTATATACTTGCAAATGCATAGCTAAGTCCTGCTTCCTAGAGTAAGTATTTTCATAAATCTCACGGCTGTATGAATTCTCCTTTATATGTACTCTTGAGTGCTTTAATAGATTATGTTTCCAAGAGAAAGCCTTTTCGCAAACCTCACATATATACGGCTTCTCCTTTGTATGTAATTTCATGTGTCTTACTTACTTTTTTTTTTTCTGTGAGAAAGCCTTTTCACAAACCTCACAATTAAACGGCTTCTCAATTATATGAACATTCGCATGCCTTAGTAGATTCTCATTCCGAGAGAAAGCCTTTTCACAAACCTTACATATATACAGCTTCTCCTTTGTATGTACTCTCATGTGCCTTACTAGTACCTCCTTCAATGAGAAAGCCTTTTCACAAATCTCACATATATACGGCTTCTCCTTTGTATGTACCCTTTTGTGGTTTGCTAGTTTAGGTCTCGAAACAAAAGCCTTTTCGCAAACATCACAGCTATATGACTTTTCCTTTGTATGTACTCACATGTACATTACCAAACCTCACAACTATAAGGATTCTCCTTTGTATGTATTCTTATGTGTATTACTAGACTCTGTTTCTGTGAGAAAGTAATTTCACAAATTTCACAGCTATATGGCTTCTCCTTTGTATGCACTCTCATACGTTTTACTAGATCCGGTTTCCGAGAGAAAGCCTTTTCGCAAATCTCACAGCTATATGACTTCTCTTTTGTATGTACTCTTATATGCATTACTAGATCATGTTTCAAAGAGAAAGCCTTTTCGCAAACCACACAGATATATGGCTTCTCCTTTGTATGTGCTCTCATGTGAGTTGTGAATTTGCTCTTATAAAGGAATTTCTTGCCACACACTTCACAAACAAGACATTTCCTTTTCTCATCGCTTTTTCTATGTGGAAGCGCCTTTTTGCGCCACCTGACCCTCTTCTGATGACCCCTTGGGCTCAATATCCTCAGCCACGAATGGAGCTGCTGGCAATGCGTCATTGGAATCTTCAATCACATTACTTGAGTCTCTTTCAAAATCTTCCTGTTTGAGATCTTTATAGAAGGGAAATCCATGCTCTATTGTTGCCTCGCTCACTTCATCCCTCGCCTCATCTGCGTAATCAAGGCTTTCTTCCTTAATTTCCACACACGTCTCTTCGGTGACACCTTCGCTGGCCTCTTCCTTGATTCCGACCCCTGTGCCGTAGATTTCCTCGTCCCTGACTGAGGCCAAAGGCTGCCAGTCCGACAGGAAGTTCATCGTCGCCTTCTGAAGATAATACACAATGAAATTAACAAACAAAATAATAGGATCATTAAATAATATGACATTAGACTAGGAAGTTATTAGGCACATATTATCTATAAATATAATTGCTAAAAGTAATAGTTACGACAAAAAACACTGACGATATTAAATATTGTGTATATGCATATCCGCATACATGCATATAGACATATAAAACATATGTACATATGTCTATTAATATTCATACATATTCATAGACAGACACACATAGACAGACACACATAGACAGACACACATAGACAGACACACATAGACAGACACACATAGACAGACACACATAGACAGACTCACATAGACAGACTCACATAGACAGACTCACATAGACAGACACACACATATCCATACATACATAGACGGACACGTACCCATCCATACACAGACAGACACGTATCCATACATACATAGACAGACACATAACCATCCATACATAGACAGACACGTATTCATCCATACATAGACAGACACGTATTCATCCATACATAGACAGACGCGTATTCATCCATACATAGACAGACGCGTATTCATCCATACATAGACAGACACGTATTCATCCATACATAGACAGACGCGTATTCATCCATACATAGACAGACCCGTATTCATCCATACATAGACAGACACGTATTCATCAATACATAGACAGACGCGTATTCATACATACATAGACAACCTAAACACAACTTTTATAGATCATGGGGATCAAAATATCCCACACTAAATGATAAAACAATTTCATTTACTAGAAAACACAACATATATTAACAAGTTGATAAATAAATAGCAATCATATACAAATAAAATAAAAACGTGACAGCATTGACACCCCACAAAGTATACAAGCAGAATTGTATCCCATCAAAGAAGCACTAAACTACATACATTCCGACAGAATACAGGGAATTACAAACCAATAAACTATAAAAAAATATAATAAAACATGAGAGCTACAAGCCTAAAATAGATTCACAAACAACACAAAGGATTCCATGACATAAAGAAAATGAAATAACAGATAAAGCAGCAAAAATCAAATTGAATAAAAGATCGCATGATCATAACAATAATAATAATAAAAGTGATAATAATATTAATAATGATAATAATAATAATAACAATAATGATAATAATAATGATAATAAAACATATGAACACGGGAGGAAGGCAGAGGAACTCCAGGCTCCCCCCAGGTCTTGGGGGACGAAGAGGGGCAATCGCCATGCTTCTTCACTTCACATATCCATACATGTCCAGACACATATCCATACATGTCCAGACACATCCATACATATTGAGACACATATCCATACATATTGAGACACATATCCATACATGTCCAGACACATCCATACATATTGAGACACATATCCATACATATTGAGACACATATCCATACATATTGAGACACATTTCCATACATATTGAGACACATATCCATACATGTCCAGACACATCCATACATATTGAGACACATATCCATACATATTGAGACACATATCCATACATATTGAGACACATATCCATACATATTGAGACACATATCCATACATATTGAGACATATATCCATACATATTCAGACACATATTCATACATATTGAGACACACATTCATACATATTGAGACACACATTCATACATATTGAGACACACATTCATACATATTGAGACACATATCCATACTCACACATGCAGATACATACTTACACATCCAGATACATAACTGTACAGATATATTGATGCTTTGTTGCTTTCAACACGGTCGACAGAGTGTTTAGAAGAGATTTCCTTCGCTCTCCACACAGCTGACCTTCCACCACCCGAGTGCTGTCTTTCCTTCGGCGTCAACGCAGTAGACTAGCTGTGGCTAGACTGGACGGGAGAGGCGGAGGCAGAGGAAGGAAACTCCAGGCTTCCCCCAGGTCTTGGGGGACGAGGGAGGGCAATCGCCATGCCTCTTCACTTGCTTGCTTGTTACGGATGAAGGAAATTGTGCCTGTGGATATCTTAAGCACATTTCTAATAATGAACGATAATAACAAAAGTGAGAATGATATAAGTAATGGTAAAGACGATAACAATGATTGTGATAATAATTATATAAACAGTAATTATAAAAATAAAAAAAAACATGATAATAACAATAAATACTGAAAACGACCTTAATGATACTGAAGAAATTATGGTTATGTTGATATCAGTTATATCAACATCGGTAATAATGTCAATAATAAGGAGGTAAGCAATGACAGTTTCAATGATAATGGCAATAATGGTAACAAAGATAATGGTATTATTGATAATAAAAGTGGTAATGATAATGGTAATGTTAATAACGACAATATTGATAATTATTATTGTGATGATAATATTGATAATTAAAATTGTCATGATCATATTGATAATTATAATTGTAATGATAATACTGATAATTATAATTGTGATGATAATAATGATAATGGTGATGAATATAATTTCGATGTTAATAATCATAATGGTGATACTTATAATTGTCATAATAATTATAATGGTGATAATCATAATTGTGATAACAATAAAGGTAATGATGGCGATAATGAGAATGATAATGAGAATGATATCAATAATCGTGGTACTAATGTTAAGGCTAATGATGATATAATGTTACTAGGAATAATGGTAGGGTTAATAATGATCTTGGTTATAATAATAATGATCGCAGTGATAAGAATCAGAATAATGTTTGAGATCATCATTATCCTCTAATGATAATCGTAATTAGCATCATCATTACTATCATGGATGTCATTATCAGCATTTATATTGTTGTTGTTAATATGATATATGATCAACATTATATAATATATCAATATCATATGTATAGCATTATGATATAACATGATCATTATAATAATTTTAATTATCATAGATACTATTTTCATCATTATATCTATATAGATTATCATAATCACTTTGACAATGTCTATATATATATATACATATATACATATACATGTATTTATACATATATATATATATATATATATATATATATATATATATATATATATATATATATATATACATATATATATATACATATATACATATATATCTATATATATATATATATATATATATGTATATATATATATATATATATATATATATATATATATATATATATATATATATATATATATATATATATATATATATATATATATATATATATATATATATATATATATATATATTTATATATATATATATAAATATATATATATACATATACATACATATATATATATATATATATATATATATATATATATATATATATATATACATATATATATATATATATATATATATATATATATATTATATATAATGATAATGATAGTAATATGATAGTAATGTCCATGATAATAACAAAGGTGAAAATGAACATAAGGCGACCATTTACGCGTAGAATATAGATATCCTGTTATTAAACGCATAGGAATATTTGGTTTCAGGGTAATTAGTAAATGAATCAGTGTCATATTTGCTTCTTATCTACGTATATATGACCATTCTTTTTTCATGAAATGAAGCAAACTATTGGGAAAGTTACTTGTAGAAATCTTGACGTTTAATTTCCCAGCGACCTCGTGGCAGTAGATGTCTCAGGAGTAACTAAAGCATTTGAATCACGTTTTCTCAAAACGTTATTGGGTATAAGTATGGATATTTCAAGAAACTTAGGGGGTATTTTCCAATTGTTGTTATTACAATATAAAGTGGATGAAAAACTATAAATGCAATGATGTATTTCTTTTCAATCACAAATTTAATTATACCATAAGCATTTTTCGTTTAAAAACGAAAGTTTCACATTTCCCTCCCCCAAAAAAAACTTTCTTATAATTGTTTCATAGCGTTATAATTACAGGGGGGGGGGGTAAATAAATATTGATAAATGAATAAATACCCTTTTTGCCAAAGAAGAAGAAAAATTAAATAAAAAATAAATCTTGAGCATTAAACGTTGCTGCTTTATTCTTCTGACTTAATGGGTGAAAGCAGGATGCGCACTTTCGTGAATGTTGACATCTTTCAAAGCCAGAGGTGAGCAAAGACATCCAAAATCAAGAATATGATCATCATAAGCAGAAATTGCAATAGATCTGATGCAAGAAACAAAATAACTACACATTCAGTCTAGAAGCTTGAGGAATTGAATTAGAATCAGAAATTCAGAAGGGCGTGTTTGTGGCTGTGTGGGACTCTGGCTCCCCTTACTAAGAGTAAGGAATACAGATGTTTAGTGATTCTATGTTTAGCTATAAGTGAAAACTCGTGTTTGGTATCAGAATTATTCTCTTATATAATTTATCTTCTCGAATAATACAGTGCCCAAATTCATGTATTATGACGTTCTATAAAAAGTTCCACGTGTAGCTTGAAAGAGTTATTAAGCTTCATATATATATATATATATATATATATATATATATATATATATATATATATATATATATATATATATACAAAAATGCTCCTTGCCTCATGTCTCTCAACAGCTCCCTACCACTTTGACCTACAGCGTGATGCCTTTCTCTGGTAAAGAGGTTCTTCACAAATCACGTGTATAGGCAACATTCTCATATCAATTTTAAAGCTTAATCTCTAAGGGAAAGAAACAAGCTATTTGGATAACTGTTTATTAACAATAACAGTGAATGTGCTGCCTAAGCCACAAGTCACTTCATTTCTGAGTGAATCTATTGCTGTCTACATCACAAGTTAAAGATTTGTATTGCATGTACTCTCATGTGACTAGCTAGATTTTGTTTCCATGAAAAAGCCTTTTCACAAGCTTTACAGCTATATGGCCTTTCCTCTGTATGTATTCTCATGTGCCTAACTAGATGTTGTTTATCTGAGAAGGCCTTTTCGCAGATTTCACAGATATATGGCTTCTCCTTTGTATGTACTCTCATGTGCTTTACTAGATGTTGTTTCTGTGAGAAAGCCCTTTTGCAAACTTCACAGCTATATGGCCTTTCCTCTGTATGTATTCTCATGTGCCTAACTAGATGATGTTTATCTGAGAAGGCCTTTTCGCAGATTTCACAGATATATGGCTTCTCCTTTGTATGTACTCTCATGTGCTTTACTATATGTTTTTTCAGTGAAAAGGCCCTTTTGCAAACTTCACAGCTATATGGCTTCTCCTTTGTATGTACACTTATGTGCCTTAATAGATCCTGTTTCCGTGAGAAAGCTTTTTCGCAAACCTCACAGCTATACGGCTTCTCCTTTGTATGTACTCTCATATGAGTCGTGAGTTTGCTCTTACAAAAGAATTTCTTGCCACACACTTCACAAAGAACACCATTCCTTTTCTCATCACTTTTTCTATGTAGAAGCTCTTCATTACCTTCCCTGTGCGTCGCCTGATCCTCATCTGATGACCCCTTCGGCCCAATATCTTCAGCAACAAATGGAGCTGCTAGCAATGCGTCATTGGAATCTTTATAGAAGGGAAATCCATGCTCCATAGTTGCCTCACTCACTTCATCCCTCGCCTCATCTGCGTAATCAAGGCTTTCTTCCTTAATTTCCACACACGTCTCTTCGGTGACACCTTCGCTGGCCTCTTCCTTGATTGCGACCCCTGTGCCGTAGATTTCCTCGTCCCTGACTGAGGCCAAAGGCTGCCAGTCCGACAGGAAGTTCATCGTCGCCTTCTGAAGATAATACACAATGAAATTAACAAACAAAAAGACAGACACGTATTCATACATACATAGACAGACACGTATCCATACATACATAGACAGACACGTATCCATACATACATAGACAGACACGTATCCATACATACATAGACAGACACGTATCCATACATACATAGACAGACACGTATCCATACATACATAGACAGACACGTATCCATACATACATAGACAGACACGTATCCATACATACATAGACAGACACGTATTCATACATACATAGACAGACACGTATTCATACATACATAGACAGACACGTATTCATACATACATAGACAGACACGTATTCATACATACATAGACAGACACGTATTCATACATACATAGACAGACACGTATTCATACATACATAGACAGACACGTATTCATACATACATAGACAGACACGTATTCATACATACATAGACAGACACGTATTCATACATACATAGACAGACACGTATTCATACATACATAGACAGACACGTATTCATACATACATAGACAGACACGTATTCATACATACATAGACAGACACGTATTCATACATACATAGACAGACACGTATTCATACATACATAGACAGACACGTATTCATACATACATAGACAGACACGTATTCATACATACATAGACAGACACGTATTCATACATACATAGACAGACACGTATTCATACATACATAGACAGACACGTATTCATACATACATAGACAGACACGTATTCATACATACATAGACAGACACGTATTCATACATACATAGACAGACACGTATTCATACATACATAGACAGACACGTATTCATACATACATAGACAGACACGTATTCATACATACATAGACAGACACGTATTCATACATACATAGACAGACACGTATTCATACATACATAGACAGACACGTATTCATACATACATAGACAGACACGTATTCATACATACATAGACAGACACGTATTCATACATACATAGACAGACACGTATTCATACATACATAGACAGACACGTATTCATACATACATAGACAGACACGTATTCATACATACATAGACAGACACGTATTCATACATACATAGACAGACACGTATTCATACATACATAGACAGACACGTATTCATACATACATAGACAGACACGTATTCATACATACATAGACAGACACGTATTCATACATACATAGACAGACACGTATTCATACATACATAGACAGACACGTATTCATACATACATAGACAGACACGTATTCATACATACATAGACAGACACGTATTCATACATACATAGACAGACACGTATTCATACATACATAGACAGACACGTATTCATACATACATAGACAGACACGTATTCATACATACATAGACAGACACGTATTCATACATACATAGACAGACACGTATTCATACATACATAGACAGACACGTATTCATACATACATAGACAGACACGTATTCATACATACATAGACAGACACGTATTCATACATACATAGACAGACACGTATTCATACATACATAGACAGACACGTATTCATACATACATAGACAGACACGTATTCATACATACATAGACAGACACGTATTCATACATACATAGACAGACACGTATCCATACATACATAGACAGACACGTATCCATACATACATAGACAGACACGTATTCATACATACATAGACAGACACGTATCCACCCATACATAGACAGACACGTATTCATACATACATAGACAGACACGTATTCATACGTACATACATACACAGACGCGTATTCATACATACATACATAGACACGTATTCATACGTACATACATACACAGACGCGTATTCATACATACATACATAGACACGTATTCATACGTACATACATACACAGACGCGTATTCATACATACATACATAGACACGTATTCATACGTACATACATACACAGACGCGTAAACACACATGCAAATTCCATACCTGATTTCCACACGTTCCACTAAATGATTAGAAGCGATTTACTTCGCTCTCCACACAGCTCCAGAAGGGCTATTGTGATGGGTAGTGGGAGACATCTCGATCCGCGCACGCGCGTGCATTACGTCGTGTGCTGACGATAAAAAACAGAACAATGCCGGGGAGAGTGTTCGCTGGCCTCGCCTGCTCTTGCGGCCGAAGATTATGTATATGTGTATATATATATATATATATATATATATATATATATATATATATATATATTTATATATAAGAAACCAGAAGAATAAGGTAAATCAAAAACAATAGCAAAAGCAGAAACGAGAGGGGAGTGCAAGTAAGAGAACGAGGAAAGCAGACGAGACATAGGATAGAAACCGGAAGTAGAAAATGAGGGAGTAGCTAGCTCAAGCAAAAACGGAAGTAATGGCAGGTAGAGAGTAGACTTAAGAAATGGAGTGTCAGAAATAAGGTGAATCAGGGCGGAAGAAACAGTCGGCAAAAGTAAGGGCTATAGGTAGAAAGGATACTAAGGGAAATAAGAGAAGAGAAAACGTTAGACGGGGGAGGAAAAGGGAGAGGAAACAGGAAAATAATGTGGGAGGAGGTCGCAAGGCCTCACACCAGATACCGATGACACAACGGCAGAAAGCCACGATATATACTGATGATTTCATTGGCTGGATACAATAGGAAAAGCACTTGTATGCATATAGTGATCTCTAGTGATAATGGCAATGATAACTATAATAATATAATTACAATTGGTTATAGTAATAACGAGGGAGATGATTACAATGGTTTCAGTAAAGAAGAGAGAGAAGAAGAGAGAGAGACTATGTGGAAGAAAGAAAGATATATGAAAATGAGAGTAAAAGGGGAAAGAATATATATATATATATATATATATATATATATATATATATATATATATATATATATATATATATATATATATATATAGAGAGAGAGAGAGAGAGAGAGAGAGAGAGAGAGAGAGAGAGAGAGAGAGAGAGAGAGAGAGAATGATAAAGAGTGAGAGCGATTAAGTGAGTGAGTGGGACATATATATATCTGTATGCATGTATGTATGTATATACAGAAAGAAAAAGAGAGTAAGGGAGAGAAAGAGAGAGGGAGAGAGAGAGAGCTAGAGAGAAATAAAGTGAGAGAGAGAGTGAGCAAGAGAGAAAAAGAGAGAGAGAGCGAGAGAGAACGAGAAAGGAAACGTGAAATGAACCTCCATTCCTGAGAAGCTGAATTAAACACAAGTTGTTCATTCTATAATTACAAAAGTATAAGCATCCTTATCCTAGCCTAATCTGTAATCATTCTAACATTTCCATATAATAAAATCAGTAAGTATTTAAGAATTAAAGTATTTAAGACAACAAATAAAATCAATTATAATAAAAGAGTTTGATAAGAGGCGTGGTGGGATTTTCCATTACGAAAATAAATAGTTATAAAACTAATTCAGTAAAATTATGTAAAAAATAAAAAAAAAGTAGATATAAAACACCCATCCACAGCTAAGACGTACGTAAAAGTTGGTAAGAACTTAATAAAAATCGATAAAAAGAGAATTGTTCAGCAGTCTTATCCGCACCCGAGGGGTTCGAACCCCTCGAAAACACGATGAGGAACTTATTGTATAAAACATAAGAAAAACATTTATTTGTACAAAATAAATTACATGGTTTTGCAGCAATAAGTAGTGTATTGTTTGCGTGGGCGGGAATCATCTCCGAAGTGCTTGAGTACGCCCTCTGATTACCTTAATTTCAAGAAAGGATTCGATTCGATTAGGTGCAGAGGGGAGTGGTAGGGGAGAAGCGGAGGAGGCGAGTAGGAGAGTGTAAGCGTGAGAAAATGAACGTGAAATAAGTGAAATGGTAAGTCGAGAGGGATATGAGGAAAGCAAGCAGTAGGCCAAGAGAAGAGATAAAATAGACTAAGAAAAAGAAAGGGAGAAGTAAGCACGAAAGTAAAAGTGGAGAGTAAGAACAGAAGTTAGCGAATGAAGATAAAGGAAAATGAAGAACGAAAAGATGAACGAAGGAGAAGGAGTGTGGAAAGTGTGCGAGCGAGAGAAAACGAGGGAATAAACAGGAAAGACGGAAGCTAGTGAGAGGGTAGGAATAGACCAAGTTACAGATAGTAAGATGAGAAAAAAGTGGAAGGTGAAAAGGGAAGATAGCAAGAAAAGTTCTGACCAATGAAAAGGAATAAGGAAGGAGTACGAGGAAAAGAAAACGGGGGCAAGTGAACAGAAACAAATAATGAAAAAAAAGAGAATAGGGAGAGAAGAAGAAGTAGAAACGAGGGGCAAAAAGATAAGGATAGGGAAGGTATATAGGCATAAGCTGTAGTGGAAAGAGGAGTAGGTATGAATGCTAGTAAAGGGGAAACTATGAAAAAGAGGTAAGGACGAGGAAAGCAGTAAAAGGGGAGACTAAGGAATAAGGGCAAGGATCAGGATAAGGGGGGGGGGGGGTAGGAGGTCGGAGACCTCACAATAGCATCTGTAATGATAATAGCATCTGTAATGATAAAGATGGTACTGAAATAAAATCATAAAATTATTTAGATAGATAAAATAAGATGAAACTAAATAAAATGATATAGAATTATAGTAAAACCAATTGTGATAGAAATGGTAACTATATGAAGCAACGATAAAAACAATGAATAGGAAGAATGGCAATAATGATGAGGATAAAAAGAAAGTCGACATCAATTATATTAACATCGATGATAATGTCATTAATGATGAAGTTGGCAAAGGCGATATCAATGATGATGATAATAACAATAATGATAATAATGGAAAAAAGGATAATTATGACGATGATAATAATGACGCTAACAATAATCGTGGTTAAAAAGACGATGATATTTTTATGATGATAATGGTATGAGAATGATAATGGTAATGAGAATGATAATGGTAGTGGCAATCGTGGTATTAGAGATAGTGGTAAATATTTCCCTATATATTGTTTAAATGATTCCTAATTATGGTATCGTTATCATTAATATAATTACCTTCGCCATTATTACCATCTGTATCATGATGATTACTTTTATCATTGTCATTGTTATTATTCGAATTATGTTTAAGACATTTCCTTCACCTGGAAGAAGCCAGCAAGTGAGCAGGCATGGCGATTGCCCTTCCTCGTCCCCCAAGACCTGGGGGGAGCCTGGAGTTCCTCTGCCTCCCTCCCGCGTTGATATGCTTTATTATTATTGTTATTATTATAACAATAATTATTATTACTTGTAGTTTTGTTATGATTATGCGATATTTTATTCCATGTGATTTTTGCTGCTTTATCTGCTATTTAATTTCCTTTTCTGTTTCCTTTGCGTTTGTTGTTATTGAATTTATTATATGCTTATATCTCTCATGTTATCTTTTTTATATAGTTTATTGGTTTGCAATTTCCTTGTTTTGTTGGAATGTATGTAGTTTCGTGTTTCTTTGATGGCATATAATTCTGCTTGTACACTCTGTGGGGTGTCATTGCTGTCACGTTTTTATCTTATATGTATATGGCTGCTATTTTTTTTATCCACTTGTAAATATATTTTAGTACTATGTTGTGTTTTCTAGTAAATTAAATTGTTTTATCAATTAACGTGGGGTATTTTGAGACAAACTATAAAAAAAAGTTCTTAGGCTCTCTGAAATACCATACCATAGAGGGACAGAAGTTATATTTGGTACTGTATTTATTTTTAGGTTTATATCCAATTCTCTGTGAGTCCCAGTTACCCCGTGGATTAACGTTTTACTCTTCTTTATTGAAGTATAATATCTTATTTTATCTCTAGATAAGGCTTTCATTGGCATTCCATCGTTTTTCACACACACACACAAATATATATATATATATATGTATATATATATATATATATATATATATATATATATATATATATATATATATATATATATATATATATATATATATATATATATATATATATATATATGTGTGTGTGTGTGTGTGTGTGTGTGTGTGTGTGTGTGTGTGTGTGTGTATGTATGTGCGTATGTATAAATATACACATATATATATATGTGTGTGTGTGTGTGTGTGATTTGTATATACATACACACATATATATACAGTGTATATATATATATATATATATATGTGTGTGTGTGTGTGTGTGTGTGTGTGTGTGTGTGTGTGTGTGTGTGTGTATGTATGTACGTATGTATAAATATACACATATATATATATATGTGTGTGTGTGTGTGATTTGTATATACATACACACATATATATACAGTATATATATATATATATATATATATATATATATATATATATATATATATATATATACATATAGACACATATATACATATATATGTGTGTGTGTGTGTGTGTGTGTGTGTACATATATACACACATATATTCATATATACAATGCCCGTACTGAAAAAAGAAATGATGTTTTTCCCATGAAATAATACACATACAGTATATGTAATGAGTCGCCAGTAGAATCATCAGTCCTGACGCTTATATATCCAGCACCTCAGTGATTGAAGCCTCAAGGGTGCCATAAATTGTTATTGGGTATAACCATGCGTAGTTTAAGAAAACAAACGAAGATATTCCGAACTGTTAATTCCACAATGAAAAGCTAATGAAGTACTAAAAATACAATAACGCATTTCTTCTCATCACAAATTTGATATTACTGTAAGCATTTTCGTTAAAAACGCATTTTCACTAAACCCCATGAAGAAATTTCACAAAACTTTCTCGCAAATGTAGTATAGGATCATAATTACGGGGGTTGGGGAGGGAGTGAATATTTTTTTTTAACTCCTTTGTCTTCCACGACTAGAGTAGACAAGTGCTATAGATTTGACATACGAAATTACATAACCTAACATTCAGTTTAGAAGTTTGAGGAATTTAATTAGAAACACAGGTCATGTGGTATTATGGTGTTCTACAACAAGTTGCATTTGAGGTTTTAAAAAAGTATTAAGCTTCATTTTTTTTATATTTCTAAATTAAAAAGTGCAATGTAAAAAATGTTGCTTGCCTCATGTCTCTCATCAGCTCCCTACCAATTTGCCCTACAGCGCGATGCTTTCTCTGGTAAAGAGGTTCTTCACAAATCTTTTGTACATTCTGATATCAAGTCTTAAACATTATCATCAAGGGAAACAACATAACCTATTTGAATAACTGTTTATTAACAAAATAAGTAAAAGGTTTGTCTTGCATGTACTCGCATGTGACTAAATAGATGTTGTTTCCTTGAAAAAGCCTTTTATGGCTTCTCCTTTGTATGTACTCTCATGTGCCTTACTAGACTACCCTTCTGTGAGAAGGCTTTTTTGCAAACTTCACAGCTATATAGCTTCTCCTTTGTATGCACTGCCATGTGCTTTACTAGAGTAGCTTTCTGTGAGAAGGCGTTTTTGCAAATTTCACAGCTATATGGCTTCTCCTTCTCATGTGCCTTACTAGACTACCCTTCTGTGAGAAGGCTTTTTTGCAAACTTCACAGCTATATAGCTTCTCCTTTGTATGCACTGTCATGTGCTTTACTAGAGTAGCTTTCTGTGAGAAGGCGTTTTTGCAAATTTCACAGCTATATTCTTTGTATATTCTCATAAGTGCTTTACTACATCATGTTTCTCAGAGAAAGCCTTTCCACAAACCTCGCAGCTATATGGTTTCTCCTTCGTATGTACTCTCATATGCGTTACTAGACCAGGTTTCTCTGAGAAAGCCTTTTCGCAAACCTCGCAGCTATATGGTCTCTCCTTCGTATGTACTCTCATGTGTCTCGCGAGAAGACTCTTATAAAACCATATCATGCCACATAAGTCACAAACAAAACGTTTCTTTTTCACATCGCAATTTCTATGTGGAACCTCCTCATTGCCTTCCCTGTGCGCCGCCTGATCCTCACAGCTATACGGCTTCTCCTTTGTATGTGCTCTCATGTGCGTTAGTAGACTAGGTTTCTGTGAGAAGGCCTTTTTGCAAACCTCACAGCTATATGGCTTCTCCTCTGTGTGTACTCTCATGTGCGTTACTAGATGCTGTTTCTGTGAAAAAGTCTTTTCACAAACCTCACAGCTATACGGCTTCTCCTTTGTATGTACTCTCATGTGAGTCTTGAGTTTGCTCTTAGAAAGAAATTTCTTGCCACACAGTTCACAAACAAGACCTTTCCTTTTCTCATCGTTTTTTCTATGTAGAAGCTCCTCATTGCTTTCCCTGTACGCCGCCTGATCCTCATCTGATGACCCCTTGGGCCCAAAATCCTCAGCCACAAATGGAGCTGTTGGCAATGCATTATTGGAATCTTCAGTCACATTACTTGAGTCTCTTTCGAAATCTTCCTTTTTGAGATCTTTATAGAAGGGAAATCCGTGCTCTATTGTTGCCTCGCTCACTTCATACCTCGCCTCATCTGCGTAATCAAGGCTTTCTTCCTTAATTTCCACACACGTCTCTTCGGTGACACCTTCGCTGGCCTCTTCCTTGATTGCGACCCCTGCGCCGTAGATTTCCTCGTCCCTGAGTGGGACCAAAGGCAGCCAGTCCGACATGAAATTCATCGTCGCTTTCTGAGGATAAATAACCGTTTTTAAGCAATACTGCTTGAGCAAGACAAAAATGTTAAAAATCATATTGCACACACACACATCGACATGCCCATTCACGGACAGACAAAGGGTAATACACATTATATCTATTGATTTATATCTGATCAAATGTTTCTCTCTCTCTCCCATACACATTCATACTGACGGATACATAACTGTACATAGAAATACACATTCATAACTACAGACACGCACAGATATATCCATGCTTTGTTAATAAATTCCATACCTGATTGCAACACGGCGAGGAAGTGAAATAGGAAGATATTTCCTTCGCTCTCCACACCGCTGACTTTCCACCACCCGAATGTTGCCAACGTCAACGGAGGGGGCTCTTTGCTCACCGAAGCCGTGGCTGGACTGGACGGGGAGAGTGCGGGAGAAGTGAACTCCAGGCTCCCCCCAGGTCTTGGGGGACGAGGAAGAGTAATCTTCACTCCTTCAAGATTTGCTTGTTACAGTAGAAAGATATTAGGACTGTTGTCTTAAGAATAGTATAAATGATAATAGTATAAATGATAATAGTATAAATGATAATAGTATAAATGATAATAGTATAAATGATAATAGTATAAATGATAATAGTATAAATGATAATAGTATAAATGATAATAGTATAAATGATAATAGTATAAATGATAATAGTATAAATGATAATAGTATAAATGATAATAGTATAAATGATAATAGTATAAATGATAATAGTATAAATGATAATAGTATAAATGATAATAGTATAAATGATAATAGTATAAATGATAATAGTATAAATGATAATAGTATAAATGATAATAGTATAAATGATATAAATGATAATAGTATAAATGATAATAGTATAAATGATAATAGTATAAATGATAATAGTATAAATGATAATAGTATAAATGATAATAATATAAATGATAATAGTATATGATAATAGCATATAAAGATAATAGCATATAATGATAATAGTATAAATGATAAAAGTATAAATGATAAAAGTATAAATGATAAAAGTATAAATGATAAAAGTATAAATGATAAAAGTATAAATGATAAAAGTATAAATGATAAAAGTATAAATGATAAAAGTATAAATGATAAAAGTATAAATGATAAAAGTATAAATGATAAAAGTATAAATTATAAATGTATAAATGATAATAGTATAAATGATAATAGTAAAAATTCTAATAGCATATAATGATAATAGTATATGATAATGGCATATAATGATAATAGTATATGATAATAGCATATAATGATAATAGTATATGATAATAGCATATAATGATAATAGTATATGATAATAGCATATAATGATAATAGTATATGATAATAGCATATAATGATAATAGCATATAATGATAATAGTATATGGTAATAGCATATAATGATAATAGTATATGATAATAGCATATATGATAATAGCATATAATGATAATAGTATATGATAATAGCATATAATGATAATAGTATATGGTAATAGCATATAATGATAATAGTATATGATAATAGCATATAATGATAATAGCATATGGTAATAGCATATAATGATAATAGTATATGATAATAGCATATAATGATAATAGCATATAATGATAATAGTATATGGTAATAGCATATAATGATAATAGTATATGATAATAGCATATAATGATAATAGTATATGGTAATAAGCATATGGATAATAGCATATAATGATAATAGCATATAATGATAATAGCATATAATGATAATAGTATATGGTAATAGCATATAATGATAATAGTATATGATAATAGCATATAATGATAATAGTATATGGTAATAAGCATATGGTAATAGCATATAATGATAATAGTATATGATAATAGCATATAATGATGATAGTAAATGATAATAGTATATGATAATAGCATATAATGATAATAGTAAATGATAATGATATATGATAATAGCATATAATGATAATAGTATATGATAATAGCATATAATGATAATAGTATATGATAATAGCACATAATGATAATAGTATATGATAATAGTATATGATAATAGCATATAATGATAATAGTATATGATAATAGCATATAATGATAATAGTATATGATAATAGCATATAATGATAATAGTATATGATAATAGCATATAATGATAATAGTATATGGTAATAGCATATAATGATAATAGTAAATGATAATAGCATATGATAATAGCATATAATGATAATAGTATATGGTAATAGCATATAATGATAATAGTATATGATAATAGCATATAATGATAGTATATATCGAAACATTGGAACACGTAATAACGGCGAGATAATAGATGATGAATGGGAGTGAGGAGGAGGGAGGAAGAGGAGGAGTGTGTGAGCAGAGGCTGTGTGGTGTGCGGGGGGTGGTGGGTGTGGGTGGGTGGTGGGGGGGGGAGTGGTGAGGGGTTGAGATGTAGGATGTGTGTGTGTGTGTGTGGGGGGAGGTGGGAGGGAAGCCGCGTAGGTGGGTGAGTGGTGGTTCGTTTTAACGACGTGGTATGTCTGGTGAGAGGGTGGGTAGGTGAGGCGAAACAAAAGGAAATATGGCGAACATAGAAGCGTAAATATAAATATAAACAGGAGAACAATAAGATAATAGCGAACAAATAATATCATATGATATCGATCAGGTTAGAATTAAGAGTAACTTTGATCGAATTATATTTATATATATTGTGCAGCACACGCGCGTGCATTACGTCGTGTGCTGACCCAGGGCCTCTCCCCGCCCAGAAGGGCTATTGTGATGGGCAGGAGACATCCCTCGATCCGCGCACGCGCGTGCATTACGTCGTGTGCTGACGATAAAAAACAGAACAATGCCGGGGGAGAGAGCGTTCGCTGGCCTTCGCTCGCTCTTGCGGCCGAAGATTATATATATATGTATATATATATATATATATATATATATATATATGTATATATATATATATATATATATATATAAGAAACCAGAAGAATAAGGTAAATCAAAAACAATAACAAAAGCAGAAACGAGAGGGGAGTGCAAGTAAGAGAACGAGGAAAGCAGACGAGACATAGGGTAGAAAACGGAAGTAGAAAATGAGGGAGTAGCTAGCTCAAGCAAAAACGGAAGTAATGGCAGGTAGAGAGTAGACTTAAGAAATGGAGTGTCAGAAATAAGGTGAATCAGGGCGGAAGAAACAGTCGGCAAAAGTAAGGGCTATAGGTAGAAAGGATACTAAGGGAAATAAGAGAAGAGAAACGAGAGGCTAGGACGGGGGAGGAAAAGGGAGAGGAACAACAGGAAAATAAGGAGGGGGGGGGGGTAGGAAGGAGGAGGTCGCAAGGCCTCACACCAGATACACGGATGACAGACAGACACTAGGAAAAGGAAAAGCACTTGTATGCATATAGTGATAAGAAGGTGACACCTTCGCTGGCCTCTTCCTTGATTGCGACCCCTGCGCCGTAGATTTCCTCGTCCCTGAGTGGGACCAAAGGCAGCCAGTCCGACATGAAATTCATCGTCGCTTTCTGAGGATAAATAACCGTTTTTCAGCAATACTGCTTGAGCAAGACAAAAATGTTAAAAATCATATTGCACACACACACATCGACATGCCCATTCACGGACAGACAAAGGGTAATACAATTATATCTATTGATTTATATCTGATCAAATGTTTCTCTCTCTCTCCCATACACATTCATACTGACGGATACATAACTGTACATAGAAATACACATTCATAACTACAGACACGCACAGATATATCCATGCTTTGGTTAATAAATTCCATACCTGATTGCAACACGTCGAGGATTAGAAGATAGCTCTCTTCGCTCTCCACACCGCTGACTTTCCACCACCCGAATGTTGCCAACGTCAACGGAGGGGGCTCTTTGCTCACCGAAGCCGTGGCTGGACTGGACGGGAGAGGCGGAGGGAGAGCAAGGGAACTCCAGGCTCCCCCCAGGTCTTGGGGGACGAGGAAGAGTAATCTTCACTCCTTCAAGATTTGCTTGTTACAGTAGAAAGATATTAGGACTGTTGTCTTAAGAATAGTATAAATGATAATAGTATAAATGATAATAGTATAAATGATAATAGTATAAATGATAATAGTATAAATGATAATAGTATAAATGATAATAGTATAAATGATAATAGTATAAATGATAATAGTATAAATGATAATAGTATAAATGATAATAGTATAAATGATAATAGTATAAATGATAATAGTATAAATGATAATAGTATAAATGATAATAGTATAAATGATAATAGTATAAATGATAATAGTATAAATGATAATAATATAAATGATAATAGTATATGATAATAGCATATAAAGATAATAGCATATAATGATAATAGTATAAATGATAAAAGTATAAATGATAAAAGTATAAATGATAAAAGTATAAATGATAAAAGTATAAATGATAAAAGTATAAATGATAAAAGTGGTAAATGATAAAAGTATAAATGATAAAAGTATAAATGATAAAAGTATAAATGATAAAAGTATAAATGATAAATGTATAAATGATAATAGTATAAATGATAATAGTAAAATTCTAATAGCATATAATGATACAGTATAATGATAATAGCACATAATGATAATAGTATATGATAATAGCATATAATGATAATAGTATATGATAATAGCATATAATGATAATAGTATATGATAATAGCATATAATGATAATAGTATATGATAATAGCATATAATGATAATAGTATATGATAATAGCATATAATGATAATAGTATATGGTAATAGCATATAATGATAATAGTATATGATAATAGCATATAATGATAATAGCATATAATGATAATAGTATATGATAATAGCATATAATGATAATAGCATATGGTAATATATAATGATAATAGTATATGATAATATATTATAATGATAATAGCATATGGTAATAGCATATAATGATAATAGTATATGATATATATAATGATAATAGCATATAATGATAATAGTATATGGTAATAGCATATAATGATAATAGTATATGATAATAGCATATAATGATAATATAATAAGCATATGGTAATAGCATATAATGATAATAGCATATAATGATAATAGTATATGGTAATAGCATATAATTTATAATAGTATATGATTATAGCATATAATGATAGTATATGGTAATAAGCATATGGTACATATTATAATGATAATAGTATATGATAATAGCATATAATGATGATAGTAAATGATAATAGTATATGATAATAGCATATAATGATAATAGTATATGATAATAGCATATAATGATAATAGTATATGATAATTAATATATACTTATAATATATATATTAATACACATAATGATAATATATATATTAATAGTATATGATAATAACATATAAATGATAATAGTATATGATAATAGCATATAATGATAATAGTATATATGATAATAGCATATAATGATAATATATATGGTAATAGCATATAATGATATATGGTAATAGCAGATAATAGTAATGATATTATGATTAATAGCATATAATGATAATATATATGGTAATAGAGAAATGATAATAGTATATGATAATAGCATATAATGATAGTATATATCGAAACATTGGAACACGTAATAACGGCGAGATAATAGATGATGAATGGGAGTGAGGAGGAGTGTGTGAGCAGAGGCTGTGTGGTGTGCGGGGGGTGGTGGGTGTGGGTGGGTGGGGGGGGGAGTGGTGAGATGTGGTGTGGTGAGGGGTTGAGATGTAGGATGTGTGTGTGTGTGTGGGGGGGGGGGTGAGGTGAGGGAAGGCAGCTTGCGGGTGAGTGGTGGTTCGGTTTAACGACGTGGTATGTCTGGTGAGAGGGTGGGTGGTGGGCGAAAACAAAGGAAATATGATGAACATAGAAGCGTAAATATAAATATAAACAGGAGAAATAACAAGATAATAGCGAACAAATAATATCATATGATATCGATCAGGTTAGATGAGTAACTTTTTGATCGAATTATATTTATATATATTGTGCAGCACACGCGCGTGCATTACGTCGTGTGCTGACCCAGGGCCTCTCCCCGCCCAGAAGGGCTATTGTGATGGGCAGGAGACATCCCTCGATCCGCGCACGCACGTGCATTACGTCGTGTGCTGACGATAAAAAACAGAACAATGCCGGGGGAGAGAGTTAATCGTTGGCCTTCGCTCGCTCTGCGGCCGAAATATTATATATATGTATATATATATATATATATATATATATATATATATATATATATAAAAAATCCGGAAGAATAAGGTAAATCGAAAACATTAACAAAAGCAGAAACGAGAGGGGAGTGCAAGTAAGAGAGCGAGGAAAGCAGACGAGACATAGGGTAGAAACGGAAGTAGAAAATGAGGAGAGGTTGTAAAAACGGAAGTAATGGCAGGTAGAGAGTAGACTTAAGAAATGGAGGTCAAGAAACAGTCGGCAAAAGTAAGGGCTATAGGTAGAAAGGATACTAAGGGAAATAAGAGAAGGAGGAAACGAGAGGCTAGGACGGGGAGGAAAAGGGAGAGGAACAACAGGAAGGAGGGGGGGTAGGAAGGAGGAGGTCGCAAGGCCTCACACCACACGGATGACAGACAGACAACGCAGTAGAAAGCCACCGATACCGATGATTATTGCTGGAAAAAGCTACTTGTATGCTATAGTGACTTCTAGTGATAATGGCAATGATAACTATAATAATATAATTACAATTGGTTATAATAGAACGAGGGAGATAATACATTATTATAGTAATATGATAGATATGTGGAAGAAGAAAGATTATGAAAATGAGTAAAGGAAAGAATATATATATATACATATATATATATATTATATATATATATATATATATATATATATATATATATATATATAGAGAGAGAGAGAGAGAGAGAGAGAGAGAGAGAGAGAATTAGGAGAGAGAGATAGTTATAAAGGGGGTGAGTGAGTGGGACATATATAACCGTACGGGTACGTATGTATGTATACGACCCGGTCGAAAAGGAGAGTAAGGAGAGAAAGAGTATAGGGGCTATATATATATTGTAATAAAGTGAGCTGGGGGCATATATATAGAGAAGGAGGGCGGGGACGAGTAGGGGTCCATTCGGGACCCCCCGAATCCACGCCCGTTCACATATATAATACAAACCTATAAAGTATCCTATAATCTGTAATCATTTAATATTTCCATATAATAAAAATAAGTACACCATAAATCTACTATTATCAAACAAATAAAATCAAATTATACCCCAAAAATTATTTCGGACGCTACTACCCGCGGGGGGGGGATTTTCCTTACGCTTTGAAAATAACCGGTTATGCGCCGTAATCCGGCAAAATTATGTAAAAATAAAAAAGTAGATAGGATACATTAATAATTATTAAAAAAAGAACCTAATAAAAATCGATAAAATCTCGGGGGACCGTTCGCAGGTTCCCGCCGCCGCCTCCCGGAACCCCCGGAGATGAACTTAACATTATTTATCGGTTTCCCGCCCCGCGTATTGTTTATTCGAAGTGCTTGAGTGCCGCCCTCCGATTACTCTAAAGTGATTCGAGTTCGGGGATTACAAGGGGGGGGGGGGGGGGGGGGCCCCGGCGGAGAGAGGGGGCGGCGAGAAACAGAACGAAATGCGAAATGGTAGCCGGGGATGAGTGCTAGCAGAAAGCCAAGAGAGAAGATAAAATAGACCAAGAAAGAAAGGGAAAGTACAAACAGAAGTTGATGCGCAGGTCGAAGAACGAAAGATGAACGAGAGAAGGGAGGGAAGCGGCGGCGCCTGCGTCGCAAAACAGGAAAGTTTCGTTTATTCCCTCGTTTTCCCCTCGCTCGCACACTTTCCACACTCCTTCTCCTTCGTTCATCTTTTCGTTCTTCATTTTCCTTTATCTTCATTCGCTAACTTCTGTTCTTACTCTCCACTTTTACTTTCGTGCTTACTTCTCCCTTTCTTTTTCTTAGTCTATTTTATCTCTTCTCTTCTCTTGGCTTCTGCTTGCTTTCCTCCTTATCCCCTCTCGACTTACCATTTCACTTATTTCGTTCTGTTTCTCACGCTTACACTCTCCTACTCGCCTCCTCCTGTACCCTACTCCCCTACCCTCCCCTCTGCCTAATCCCGAATCCGAATCCTTTCTTGAAATTAAGGTAATCCAGAGGGGCGGCACTCAAGCACTTCGGAGATGATTCCCGCCCACGCAAACAATACACTACTTATTGCTGCAAAACCATGTAATTTATTTTGTACAAATAAATGTTTTTCTTATGTTTTATACAATAAGTTCCTCATCGTGTTTTCGAGGGGTTCGAACCCCTCGGGTGCGGATAAGACTGCTGAACAATTCTCTTTTTATCGATTTTTATTAAGTTCTTACCAACTTTTACGTACGTCTTAGCTGTGGATGGGTGTTTTATATCTACTTTTTTTTTATTTTTTACATAATTTTACTGAATTAGTTTTATAACTATTTATTTTCGTAATGGAAAATCCCACCACGCCTCTTATCAAACTCTTTTATTATAATTGATTTTATTTGTTGTCTTAAATACTTTAATTCTTAAATACTTACTGATTTTATTATATGGAAATATTAGAATGATTACAGATTAGGCTAGGATAAGGATGCTTATACTTTTGTAATTATAGAATGAACAACTTGTGTTTAATTCAGCTTCTCAGGAATGGAGGTTCATTTCACGTTTCCTTTCTCGTTCTCTCTCGCTCTCTCTCTCTTTTTCTCTCTTGCTCACTCTCTCTCTCACTTTATTTCTCTCTAGCTCTCTCTCTCTCTCTCCCTCTCTCTTTCTCTCCCTTACTCTCTTTTTCTTTCTGTATATACATACATACATGCATACAGATATATATATGTCCCACTCACTCACTTAATCGCTCTCACTCTTTATCATTCTCTCTCTCTCTCTCTCTCTCTCTCTCTCTCTCTCTCTCTCTCTCTCTCTCTCTCTCTCTCTCTCTCTATATATATATATATATATATATATATATATATATATATATATATATATATATATATATATATATATGTATATATATATATCTACTTCTCCATTTTACTCTCATTTTCATATCTCTTTCTTTCTTCCACATAGTCTCTCTCTCTTCTTCTCTCTCTTCTTTACTGAAACCATTGTAATCATCTCCCTCGTTATTACTATAACCAATTGTAATTATCTCCCTCGTTATTATTATAACCAATTGTAATTATATTATTATAGTTATCATTGCCATTATCACTAGAGATCACTATATGCATACAAGTGCTTTTCCTATTGTATCCAGCCAATGAAATCATCAGTATATATCGTGGCTTTCTGCCGTTGTGTCTGTCTGTCATCCGTGTATCTGGTGTGAGGCCTTGCGACCTCCTCCTTCCTACCCCCCCCCCCTCCCTCCTTATTTTCCTGTTGTTCCTCTCCCTTTTCCTCCCCCGTCCTAGCCTCTCGTTTCTCTTCTCTTATTTCCCTTAGTATCCTTTCTACCTATAGCCCTTACTTTTGCCGACTGTTTCTTCCGCCCTGATTCACCTTATTTCTGACACTCCATTTCTTAAGTCTACTCTCTACCTGCCATTACTTCCGTTTTTGCTTGAGCTAGCTACTCCCTCATTTTCTACTTCCGTTTTCTACCCTATGTCTCGTCTGCTTTCCTCGCTCTCTTACTTGCACTCCCCTCTCGTTTCTGCTTTTGTTATTGTTTTTGATTTACCTTATTCTTCTGGTTTCTTTTATATATATATATATATATATATATATATATATATATATATATATACATATATATAATCTTCGGCCGCAAGAGCGAGCGAAGGCCAGCGAACGCTCTCTCCCCCGGCATTGTTCTGTTTTTTATCGTCAGCACACGACGTAATGCACGCGCGTGCGCGGATCGAGGGATGTCTCCTGCCCATCACAATAGCCCTTCTGGGCGGGGAGAGGCCCTGGGTCAGCACACGACGTAATGCACGCGCGTGTGCTGCACAATATATATAAATATAATTCGATCAAAGTTACTCTTAATTCTAACCTGATCGATATCATATGATATTATTTGTTCGCTATTATCTTATTGTTCTCCTGTTTATATTTATATTTACGCTTCTATGTTCATCATATTTCCTTTTGTTTTCGCCTCACCCACCACCCACCCTCTCACCAGACATACCACGTCGTTAAAACGAACCACCACTCACCCGCAAGCTGCCTTCCCTCACCTCACCCCCCCCCCCACACACACACACACACATCCTACATCTCAACCCCTCACCACTCCCCCCCCCCACCACCCACCCACACCCACCACCCCCCGCACACCACACAGCCTCTGCTCACACACTCCTCCTCACTCCCATTCATCATCTATTATCTCGCATTCATTCCAATGTTTCGATATATACTATCATTATATGCTATTATCATATACTATTATCATTATATGCTATTACCATATACTATTATCATTATATGCTATTATCATATGCTATTATCATTTACTATTATCATTATATGCTATTATAATTATATGCTATTATCATATACTATTATCATTATATGCTATTATCATATACTATTATCATTATATGCTATTATCATATACTATTATCATTATATGTTATTATTATCATATACATATCATATACTATTATCATTATGTGCTATTATCATATACTATTATCATTATATGCTATTATCATATACTATTATCATTATATGCTATTATCATATATCATTATCATTTACTATTATCATTATATGCTATTATCATATACTATTATCATTTACTATCATCATTATATGCTATTATCATATACTATTATCATTATATGCTATTACCATATGCTTATTACCATATACTATTATCATTATATGCTATAATCATATACTATTATCATTATATGCTATTACCATATACTATTATCATTATATGCTATTATCATTATATGCTATTACCATATGCTTATTACCATATACTATTATCATTATATACTATTATCATTATATGCTATTATCATATACTATTATCATTTACTATGATCATTATATGCTATTATAATTATATGCTATTATCATATACTATTATCATTATATGCTATTACTATATACTATTATCATTATATGCTATTATCATATGCTATTATCATTATAAGCTATTATCATATACTATTATCATTATATGCTATTATCATATACTATTATCATTATATGCTATTATCTTTATATGCTATTATCATATACTATTATCATTATATGCTATTACCATAAACTATTATCATTATATGCTATTATCATATACTATTATCATTATATGCTATTATCATATACTATTATCATTATATGCTATTATCATATACTATTATCATTATATGCTATTATCATATACTATTATCATTATATGCTATTATCATATACTATTATCATTATGTGCTATTATCATATACTATTATCATTATATGCTATTAGAATTTTTACTATTATCATTTATACTATTATCATTTATACATTTATAATTTATACTTTTATCATTTATACTTTTATCATTTATACTTTTATCATTTATACTTTTATCATTTATACTTTTATCATTTATACTTTTTATCATTTATACTTTTATCATTTATACTTTTATCATTTATACTTTTATCATTTATACTTTTATCATTTATACTATTATCATTATATGCTATTATCTTTATATGCTATTATCATATACTATTATCATTTATACTATTATCATTTATACTATTATCATTTATACTATTATCATTTATACTATTATCATTTATACTATTATCATTTATACTATTATCATTTATACTATTATCATTATATGCTATTATCATTTATACTATTATCATTTATATTATTATCATTTATACTATTATCATTTATACTATTATTATTTATACTATTATCATTTATACTGTTATTATTTATACTGTTATCATTTATACTATTATCATTTATACTATTATCGTTTATATTATTCTTAAGACAACAGTCCTAATATCTTTCTACTGTAACAAGCAAATCTTGAAGGAGTGAAGATTACTTTTCCTCGTCCCCCAAGACCTAAACTCTGAGTTCCCCTTGCTCTCCCTCCGCCTCCTGTCCAGTCCAGCCACGGCTTCGGTGAGCAAAGACGTTGACGTTGGCAACATTCGGGTGGTGGAAAGTCAGCGGTGTGGAGAGCGAAGGAAATATCTTCTAATCACTTCCTCGACCGTGTTGCAATCAGGTATGGAATTTATTAACAAAGCATGGATATATCTGTGCGTGTTAGTAGTTATGAATGTGTATTTCTGGTACAGTTATGTATCCGTCAGTATGAATGTGTATGGGAGAGAGAGAGAAACATTTGATCAGATATAAATCAATAGATATAATTGTATTACCCTTTGTCTGTCCGTGAATGGGCATGTCGATGTGTGTGTGCAATATGATTTTAACATTTTTGTTGTCTTGTTCAAGCAGTATTGCTGAAAAACGGTTATTTATCCTCAGAAAGCGACGATGAATTCTTATGTCGGACTGGCTGCCTTTGGTCCCACTCAGGGACGAGGAAATCTACGGCGCAGGGGTCGCAATCAAGGAAGAGGCCAGCGAAGGTGTCACCTTCTTATCACTATATGCATACAAGTGCTTTTCCTTTTCCTAGTGTCTGTCTGTCATCCGTGTATCTGGTGTGAGGCCTTGCGACCTCCTCCTTCCTACCCCCCCCCCCTCCTTATTTTCCTGTTGTTCCTCTCCCTTTTCCTCCCCCGTCCTAGCCTCTCGTTTCTCTTCTCTTATTTCCCTTAGTATCCTTTCTACCTATAGCCCTTACTTTTGCCGACTGTTTCTTCCGCCCTGATTCACCTTATTTCTGACACTCCATTTCTTAAGTCTACTCTCTACCTGCCATTACTTCCGTTTTTGCTTGAGCTAGCTACTCCCTCATTTTCTACTTCCGTTTTCTACCCTATGTCTCGTCTGCTTTCCTCGCTCTCTTACTTGCACTCCCCTCTCGTTTCTGCTTTTGTTATTGTTTTTTATTTACCTTATTCTTCTGGTTTCTTTTATATATATATATATATATATATATATATATATATATATATATATATATACACATATATATAATCTTCGGCCGCAAGAGCGAGCGAAGGCCAGCGAACGCTCTCTCCCCCGGCATTGTTCTGTTTTTTATCGTCAGCACACGACGTAATGCACGCGCGTGCGCGGATCGAGGGATGTCTCCTGCCCATCACAATAGCCCTTCTGGGCGGGGAGAGGCCCTGGGTCAGCACACGACGTAATGCACGCGCGTAAAAGCGTAATAATATATATAAATATAATTCGACTCAAAGTTACTTCTCTTAATTCTAACCTGATCGATATCATATGATATTATTTGTTCGCTATTATCTTATTGTTCTCCTGTTTATATTTATATTTACGCTTCTATGTTCATCATATTTCCTTTTGTTTTCGCCTCACCCACCACCCACCCTCTCACCAGACATACCACGTCGTTAAAACGAACCACCACTCACCCGCAAGCTGCCTTCCCTCACCTCACCCCCCCCCCCCACACACACACACATCCTACATCTCAACCCCTCACCACACCACATCTCACCACTCCCCCCCCCACCCACCCACACCCACCACCCCCCGCACACCACACAGCCTCTGCTCACACACTCCTCCTCACTCCCATTCATCATCTATTATCTCGCCGTTATTACGTGTTCCAATGTTTCGATATATACTATCATTATATGCTATTATCATATACTATTATCATTATATGCTATTACCATATACTATTATCATTATATGCTATTATCATATGCTATTATCATTTACTATTATCATTATATGCTATTACCATATACTATTATCATTATATGCTATTACCATATACTATTATCATTATATGCTATTATCATATACTATTATCATTATATGCTATTATCATATACTATTATCATTATATGTTATTATCATATACTATTATCATATACTATTATCATTATGTGCTATTATCATATACTATTATCATTATATGCTATTATCATATACTATTATCATTATATGCTATTATCATATATCATTATCATTTACTATTATCATTATATGCTATTATCATATACTATTATCATTTACTATCATCATTATATGCTATTATCATATACTATTATCATTATATGCTATTACCATATGCTTATTACCATATACTATTATCATTATATGCTATAATCATATACTATTATCATTATATGCTATTACCATATACTATTATCATTATATGCTATTATCATTATATGCTATTATCATTATATGCTATTACCATATGCTTATTACCATATACTATTATCATTATATGCTATTATCATATACTATTATCATTATATGCTATTACCATATACTATTATCATTATATGCTATTATCATTATATGCTATTATCATATACTATTATCATTATATGCTATTACCATATGCTATTATCATTATATGCTATTATCATATACTATTATCATTATATGCTATTACCATATGCTATTATCATTATATGCTATTATCATATACTATTATCATTATATGCTATTATCATTATATGCTATTATCATATACTATTATCATTATATGCTATTACCATATACTATTATCATTATATGCTATTATCATATACTATTATCATTATATGCTATTATCATATACTATTATCATTATATGCTATTATCATATACTATTATCATTATATGCTATTATCATATACTACTATCATTATATGCTATTATCATATACTATTATCATTATGTGCTATTATCATATACTATTATCATTATATGCTATTAGAATTTTTACTATTATCATTTATACTATTATCATTTATACATTTATCATTTATACTTTTATCATTTATACTTTTATCATTTATACTTTTATCATTTATACTTTTATCATTTATACTTTTATCATTTATACTTTTATCATTTATACTTTTATCATTTATACTTTTATCATTTATACTTTTATCATTTATACTTTTATCATTTATACTTTTATCATTTATACTATTATCATTATATGCTATTATCTTTATATGCTATTATCATATACTATTATCATTTATATTATTATCATTTATACTATTATCATTTATACTATTATCATTTATACTATTATCATTTATACTATTATCATTTATACTATTATCATTTATACTATTATCATTTATACTATTATCATTTATACTATTATCATTTATACTATTATCATTTATACTATTATCATTTATACTATTATCATTTATACTATTATCATTTATACTATTATTATTTATACTATTATCATTTATACTGTTATCATTTATACTGTTATCATTTATACTGTTATCATTTATACTGTTATCATTTATACTGTTATCATTTATACTGTTATCATTTATACTATTATCATTTATACTATTATCATTTATACTATTATCATTTATACTATTATCATTTATACTATTATCATTTATACTATTATCATTTATACTATTCTTAAGACAACAGTCCTAATATCTTTCTACTGTAACAAGCAAATCTTGAAGGAGTGAAGATTACTCTTCCTCGTCCCCCAAGACCTGGGGGGAGCCTGGAGTTCCCTTGCTCTCCCTCCGCCTCTCCCGTCCAGTCCAGCCACGGCTTCGGTGAGCAAAGAGCCCCCTCCGTTGACGTTGGCAACATTCGGGTGGTGGAAAGTCAGCGGTGTGGAGAGCGAAGGAAATATCTTCTAATCACTTCCTCGACCGTGTTGCAATCAGGTATGGAATTTATTAACAAAGCATGGATATATCTGTGCGTGTCTGTAGTTATGAATGTGTATTTCTATGTACAGTTATGTATCCGTCAGTATGAATGTGTATGGGAGAGAGAGAGAAACATTTGATCAGATATAAATCAATAGATATAATTGTATTACCCTTTGTCTGTCCGTGAATGGGCATGTCGATGTGTGTGTGTGCAATATGATTTTTAACATTTTTGTCTTGCTCAAGCAGTATTGCTGAAAAACGGTTATTTATCCTCAGAAAGCGACGATGAATTTCATGTCGGACTGGCTGCCTTTGGTCCCACTCAGGGACGAGGAAATCTACGGCGCAGGGGTCGCAATCAAGGAAGAGGCCAGCGAAGGTGTCACCGAAGAGACGTGTGTGGAAATTAAGGAAGAAAGCCTTGATTACGCAGATGAGGCGAGGTATGAAGTGAGCGAGGCAACAATAGAGCACGGATTTCCCTTCTATAACATCCAAAACAGGAAGATTTCTGAAAGAGACTCAAGTAATATGACTGAAGATCTCAATAATGCATTGCCAACAGCTCCATTTGTGGCTGAGGATTTTGGGCCGAAGGGGTCATCAGATGAGGATCAGGCGGCGTACAGGGAAAGCAATGAGGAGCTTCTACATAGAAAAAACGATGAGAAAAGGAAAGGTCTTGTTTGTGAACTGTGTGGCAAGAAATTTCTTTCTAAGAGCAAACTCAAGACTCACATGAGAGTACATACAAAGGAGAAGCCGTATAGCTGTGAGGTTTGTGAAAAGACTTTTTCACAGAAACAGCATCTAGTAACGCACATGAGAGTACACACAGAGGAGAAGCCATATAGCTGTGAGGTTTGCAAAAAGGCCTTCTCACAGAAACCTAGTCTACTAACGCACATGAGAGCACATACAAAGGAGAAGCCGTATAGCTGTGAGGATCAGGCGGCGCACAGGGAAGGCAATGAGGAGGTTCCACATAGAAATTGCGATGTGAAAAAGAAACGTTTTGTTTGTGACTTATGTGGCATGATATGGTTTTATAAGAGTCTTCTCGCGAGACACATGAGAGTACATACGAAGGAGAGACCATATAGCTGCGAGGTTTGCGAAAAGGCTTTCTCAGAGAAACCTGGTCTAGTAACGCATATGAGAGTACATACGAAGGAGAAACCATATAGCTGCGAGGTTTGTGGAAAGGCTTTCTCTAGGAAACATGGTGTAGTAAAGCATATGAGAATACATACAAAGGAGAAGCCATATAGCTGTGAAATTTGCAAAAACGCCTTCTCACAGAAAGCTACTCTAGTAAAGCACATGACAGTGCATACAAAGGAGAAGCTATATAGCTGTGAAGTTTGCAAAAAAGCCTTCTCACAGAAGGGTAGTCTAGTAAGGCACATGAGAAGGAGAAGCCATATAGCTGTGGAATTTGCAAGTAGCCTTCTCACAGAAAGCTACTCTAGTAAAGCACATGGCAGTGCATACAAAGGAGAAGCTATATAGCTGTGAAGTTTGCAAAAAAGCCTTCTCACAGAAGGGTAGTCTAGTAAGGCACATGAGAGTACATACAAAGGAGAAGCCATAAAAGGCTTTTTCAAGGAAACAACATCTATTTAGTCACATGCGAGTACATGCAAGACAAACCTTTTACTTATTTTGTTAATAAACAGTTATTCAAATAGGTTATGTTGTTTCCCTTGATGATAATGTTTAAGACTTGATATCAGAATGTACAAAAGATTTGTGAAGAACCTCTTTACCAGAGAAAGCATCGCGCTGTAGGGCAAATTGGTAGGGAGCTGATGAGAGACATGAGGCAAGCAACAATGGTAATGATAATGGCAATAATAATGATAATGGTAATGGGAATGGTAATTGTAATGAGAATAATGAGTATAATGGGAATGATATTGGTAATGGGAATGATAATGGTAATGAGAATGATAAGGGTAATGAAAAGGATAAAAGTAATGAGAATGAAACTGGTAATTGAAATGATAATGCTAATGAGAATGAGAATGAGAATGGTACTGAGAATGATAATGCTAATGAGCATGATAATGTAATGAGAATTTTAATGGCAATGAGAAAGATAATGGTAATGATAATGGTAATGAGAATGTGAATGGTAATTTGAATGAGAATGGTAATGATAATGAGAATGAGAATGTTAATGAGAATGATAGTGGTAATGAGAATGAGAAGGGTAATGAGAATAGTAATGTTGATGAGAAAGAGAATGGTAATGAGAATGAGACTGGTAACGATAATGAAAATGTTGATGAAAATGAGAATGAGAATGAGAATGGTAATGAGAATGAGAAAGGTAATGAGAATGAGAAAGGTAATGAGAACGAGAATGATAATGAGAATGAGAGTGAGAATGAGAATGAGAATGGTTATGAAAATGAGAATGGAAATGAGAAAGAGAATGGTAATGAGAATGAGAATGGTAATGAGAATGAGAATGGTAATAAGAATGAAAATGGTAATGTGAATGAGAATGGTAATGAGAATGAAAATGTTAATAGGAAGGAGAATGAGAATGGTAATGGGAATGAAAATGGTAGTGGGAATGAGAAAGAGAATGGTTATGAAAATGAGAAAGAGAATGGTAATGAGAATGAAAATGACAATGATAATGAGAATGTCAATGAGAATGGTAATGAGAATGAGAATGGTAATGAGAATGAGAATGAGAATGGTAATGAGAATGAGAATGAGAATGGTAATGAAAATAAGAATGGTAATGAGAATGAGAATGAATTGAGAATGAGAATAATAATGAGGATGAGAATGGTCATGAGAATGAGAATGGTAATGAGAATGAAAAAAAGAATGGTAATAAGAATAAGAATGATAATGAGAATGAAAAGGATAATGGTAATGAGAATGATAATGGTAATGAGAATGAGAATGCTAATAAGAATGATAAAGATACTGAAAATGAGACTGATAATGAGAATGATAAAGAAAATGAGAATGATAATTGTAATGAGAATGATAATGAAAATGGTAATGAAAATGATAATGAGAATGATAATTGTAATGAGAATAAGAATGGTAACGAGAATGAGGATGGTAATAAGAATGAGAATGGTAATGAGAATGATAACCGTGATGAAAATGAGAATGGTAATGAGAATGAGAATGGTAATGAGAATGAGAATGGTAATGAGAATGAGAATGAGAATGAGAATGGTAATGAGAATGAGAATAGCAATGAGAATAGGAATGGTAATGAAAATGAAAATAGGAATGAAAATGAGAATTGAAATGAGAATGAGAATATTAATAACAATGAGAATGGTAATGAGAATGAGAAAGGTAATCGTAATGATAATGATAATGGTAATGAGAATGATAATGGTAATGAAACTGACATTGGCAATGATAATGAGAATGGTAATGGGAATGAGAATGATAACCGTAATGAGAATGAAGTGAGAATTGTAATGAGAATAAGAATGGTAATGAGAATGAGAATGGTAAGGAGTATGATAATGGATATGAGAATGAAAATGGTAATAAGAATGAGAATGGTAATGAGTTTGAGAATGATAATGGTAATGAGAATGGGAATGGTAATGATAATGAGAATGGTAATGGAAATGAGAATGATAACCGTAATGAGAAAGAAGTGAGAATGGTAATGAGATTGAAAATCATATGAAAATTATATGTAATGGTAATGAGAATAAGAATGGTAGTGACAATGAGAATGATAATGGTTATGAGAATGAGAATGGTAATGAAAATGAGAATGGTAATGAGAATGGGAATGGTAATGAGAATAAAAATGGTAATGAGAATGAGAATGGTAATGAGATTTAGAATGGTAATGGGAATGATAATGATAATGGTTATGAGAATGAGAACGGTAATGAAAATGAGAAGGGTAATGAGAATGAGAATAGTAATGATAATTAGAATGATAATTAGAATGGTAATGAGAATAAAAATGATAATGAGAATGAGAATGGTAATGAGAATGAGAATGGTAATGAGAATGAGAATGGTAATGAGATTTAGAATGGTAATAAGAATGATGATGATAATGATAATGATAATGGTTATGAGAATGAGAATGGTAATGAGAATGAGAATGGTAATGAGAATGAGAATGGTAATGAGAATGATAATGGCAATTAGAATGAGAATGGTAATGAGATTGAGAATGGTAATTAGAATAGTAAGGGTAATGAAAATGGTCATGAGAATGAAAAAGGTAATGAGAATGAGAATGGTAATGAGAATGGGAATGGTAATGAGTATGAGAATGGTAATTAGAATGACAAGGGTAATAAGAATGGTAATGAGAATGGTAAAGAGAATGAAAATGGTAATGAGAGAGAGAATGGTAATGAGAATGAGAATGGTAATGAGAATGGTAAAGAGAATGAGAATGGTAATTAGAATGAAAATGGTAGTGAGAATGAGAATGGTGAGGGAAATGAGAATGGTAATGAGAATGAGAATGGTAATGAAAATGAGAATGGTAATGAAAATGAGAATGATAATGAGAATGAAAATGGTAATGAGAATGAGAACGGTAATGATAATGAGAATGGTAATGAGAATATGAATGGTAATGAGAATATGAATGGTAATGAGAATGGGAATTGTAATGAGAATGAGAATGGTAATGAGAATGAGAATGGTAATGAGAATGAGAATGGTAATGGTAATGGGTAATGAGAATGGTAATGAGAATGGTAATGAGAATGGTAATGAGAATGGTTATGAGAATGGTAATGAGAATGGTAATGAGAATATTAATGAGAATGAGAATGGCAATGAAAATGAGAATTAGAATGGTAATGAGAATGAAAGTGGTAATGAGAATGAGAATGGTAATGAGAATGAGAATTGTAATGAGAGTGATAATGGTAATGAGAATGAGAATGGTAATGAGAAAGAGAATGGTTATGAGAATGAGAATGGTAATGAGAATGAGAATGGTAATGAGAATGAGAATAGTAATGAGAATGGAAATGAGAATGATAATAGTAATGAGGATGAGAATAGTAATGAGAATGGTAATGAGAATGAGAATGGTAATGAGAGTGAGAATGGTAATGAGAATGAGAATGGTTATGAGAATGAGAATGGTTATGAGAATGGGAATGGTAATTAGAATGAGAATAGTAATATGAATGAGAATGGTAGTGAGAATGAGAATGGTAATGAGAGTGAGAATGGTAATTAGAGTGAGAATATTTATGAGAGTGAGAATGGTAAAGAGAATGTGAATGGTAATTAGAATGAGAATGGTAATGAGAATGAGAATGGTAATGAGAATGAGAATCAGAATGAGAGTGATAATGCCAATGAGAATGAGAATATTTATGAGAGTGAGAATGGTAAAGAGAATGTGAATGGTAATTAGAATGAGAATGGTAATGAGAATGAGAATGGTAATGAGAATGAGAGTGATAATGCCAATGAGAATGAGAATGGTAATGAGAATGAGAATGGTAATTAGAATGATAACGGTAATGAGAATGGTAATGAGAATAGGAATTTTAATGAGAATGAGAATTGTAATTAGAATAACTATGGTAATGAGAATGATAATGAAAATGTAAAGAGAATGAGAATCGTAATGAGAATTAGAATAGTAATGAAAATGAGAATGGCAATGAGAATGAGAATAGTAATGAGAATGAGAATGGTAATGAAAAGAGAATGGTAATGAGAATGAGAATGGTAATGAGAATATGAATGGTAATGAAAATTATAATGGTAATGAGAATGACAATGGTAATGAGAATGACAATGGTAATGAAAAGAGAATGGTAATGAGAAAGAGAATGGTAATGAGAATATGAATGGTAGTGAGAATATGAATGGTAATGAGAATTGGAATGGTAATGAGAATGACATTGGTAATGAGAATGACAATCGTAATGAGAATAGTAATGAGAATGAGAATGGTAATGAGAATGATAATTGTAATGATAATGAGAATGGTAATGAGAATGAGAATGGTGATAAGAATGAGAATGACAATGGGAATGAGAATGGTAAAGAAAATGAGAATGGTAATGAGAGTGAGAATGAGAATGTAAATGAGTATGAGAATGGTAATTTGAATGGTAATGAGAATGAGAATGGTAATGAAAATATAAATGGTAATGAGAATGAGAATGGTAATGAGAATGACCATGGTAATGAGAATGGTAATAAGAATGAGAATGGTAATGAGAATTAGAATGGTAATGAGAATGAGAATGGTAATGAGAATGAGAATGGTAATGAGAATGAGAATGATAAGGAGAATGAGAATGGTAAGGAGAATGAGAATAGTAATGAGAATGAGAATGAGGATTTGAATGAGAATGGTAATGAGAATAAGAATGGTAATCTGAATGAGAATGGTAATAAGAAATATAATGGCAATGAGAATTAGAATGGTAATGAGAATGACAATTGTAATGAGAATGAGAATGGTAATGAGAATGAGAATGGTAATGAGAATGATAATGGTAAGGAGAATGAGAATAGTAATGAGAATGATAATGGTAATGAGAATAGGAATGGTAATGAGAATGAGAATTGTAATGAGAATGAGAATGGTAATGAGAATAAGAATGGTAATTAGAATGAGGATGGTAATGAAAATAATAATGGCAATGAGAATGAGAATGTTAATGAAAATTAGTACGGTAATAAGAATGGCTATATGAATGGTAATTAGAATGACAATGATAATGACAATGGTAATGAGAATGATAAAGAGAATGAGAACAGAAATGAAAATGAGAATGGTAATGAGAATGGGAATGGTAATGAGAATCAGATATGTAATTAGAATGACATTGGTAATGAGATTGGTAATGAGAATGGTAAAGAGAATGAGAATGGTAATGTAAATGAGAATGGTATTGAGAATGAGAATGGTAATGAGAATTAGAATGGTAATGAGAAGGATAATGGTAATGAGAATTAGAATAGTAATGAGAATGAGAATGGTAATGAGGATGGAAATAGTAATAATAATGATAATGGTTTTGAGAATGAGAATGGTAATGAGATTATGAATGATAATGAGAATATGAATGGTAATGAGAATGGGAATGGTTATGAGGATTAGAATGGTAATGCGAATGACAATAGAATGAAAATGGTAATGAGAACGAGAATGGTAATGAGAATGAGAATGGTAATGAGAATGAGAATGGTAATGAGAATAAGAATGGTAATGAGAAAGAAAATGATAATTAAAATGAGAATGATAATGAGAATGAGAATGGTAATGAGAATGAGAAATGTAATAAGAATGAGAATGGTATGGAGAATGAGAATAGTAATGAGAATGATAATGATAATGAGAATAAGACTGGTAATGAGAATAAGAATGGTAATGTGAATGAGAATGGTAATGAGAATTATAATGGCAATGAGAATGAGAATGAGAAAGAGAATGGAAATGAGAATGAGAATGGTAATGAGAATGAGAATGGTAATGAGAATGATAATGGTAAGGAGAATGAGAATAGTAATGAGAATGAGAATGAGAATGAGAATGAGAATGGTAATGAGAATAAGAATGGTAATTAGAATGAGAATGGCAATGAAAATGATAATGGCAATAAGAATGAGAATATTAATGAAAATTAGAACGGTAATTAGAATGGCAATGAGAATGGTAATTAGAATGACATTGGTAATGAGAATAGTTATGAGAATGGTAAAGAGAATGAGAACGGTAATGAGAATGAGAATGGTAATGAGAATTTGAATGGTAATGAGAATGAGAATTGTAATGAGAAGGATAATGGTAATGAGAATGAGATTGGTAATGAGAAAGAGTATGGTAATGAGGATGGAAATGGTTATGATAATGATAATGGTAATGAGAATGAGAATGGAAATGAGAATATGATTGGTAATGAGAATGTGAATGGTAATGAGAATGGGAATGGTAATGAGAATTACAATGGTAATGAGAATGACCATAGTAATGAGAATGGTAATTATAATGAGAATGGTAATGAGAATGAGAATTGTAATGAGAATGAGAATGGTAATGAGAATGAGGCTGGTAGTAAGAATGAGAATGGTAGTGAGAATGAAAATGGTATTGAGAATAGAATGGCAATGAGAATGAGAATAGTAATTAGAATTAGAATGAGAATGAGAATGGTAATGAGAATAAGAATTGTAATGAGAATAAGAATGGTAATGAGAATGATAATGGCAATGAGAATGAGAATGAGAATGGAAATGAAAATGAGAATGGTAATGAGAATGAGAATGGTAATGAGAATGAGAATGGTAATGAGAATGATAATGGTAAGGAGAATGAGAATAGTAATGAGAATGAGAATGAGAATGAGAATGGTAATGAGAATGAGAATGGCAATGAGAATATGAATGGTAATGGGAATATGAATGGTAATGAGAATGGGAATGGTAATGAAAATTAGAATGGTAATGAGAATGTCAATGTAAATGACTATGATAATGAGAATGAGAGTGGTAATGAGAGTGAGAATGGTAATGAGAATGAGAATGGTAATGAGAATGAGAATGGTAATGAGAATGAGAATGGTAATGATAATGAGAATGGTAATGATAATGAGAATGGTAATGATAATGAGAATGGTAATGAGAATGAGAATGGTAATGAGAATGATAATGGTAAGGAGAATGAGAATAGTATTGAGAATGAGAATGATAATGAGAATGAGAATGGTAATGACAATGATAATGGCAATGAGAATGAGAATGGTAATGAGAATGAGAATGGTAGTGAGAACGAGAATGGTAATGAGAATTAGAATGGTAATGACAATGATAATGGCAATGAGAATGAGAATGGTAATGAGAATGAGAATGGTAGTGAGAACGAGAATGGTAATGAGAATGAGAATGGTAATGAGAATGATAATGGTAAGGAGACTGAGAATAATAATGAAAATGAGAATGATAATGAGAATGAGAATGGTAATGAGAATAAGAATGGTAATAAAAATGAGAATGGTAATGAGAATGATAATGGCAAAGAGAATGAGAATGTTAATGAAAATTAGAATGGTAATTAGAATGAGAATGGTAATGAGAATGAGAATGGTAATGTGTATGAGAATGGTAATGAGAATGAAAATGGTAATGAGTATGAGAATGGTAATGAGAATGTGAATGGTAATGAGATGAGAATTGTAATTAGAATGCTAATGGTAATGAGAATGGTAATGAGAATGGTAAAGAGAATGAGAATGGTAATTAGAATGAGAATGGTAATGAGAATGAGAATTGTGATGGGAATGAGAATGGTAATGAGAATGAGAATGGTAATGAGAATGAGAATGGTAATGAAAATGAGAATTGTAATGAGAATGAGAACGGTAATGATAATGAGAATGGTAATGAGAATATGAATGGTAATGAGAATATGAATGGTAATGAGAATAGGAATTGTAATGAGAATGAGAATGGTAATGAGAATTAGAATGGTAATGAGAATGAGAATGGTAATGAGAATGGTAATGAGAATGAGAATGGTAATGGTAATGAGAATGGTAATGGGAATGGTAATGAAAATGGTAATGAGAATGAGAATGGCAATGAAAATGAGAATTAGAATGGTAATGAGAATGAAAGTGGTAATGAGAATGAGAATGGTAATGAGAATGAGAATTGTAATGAGAGTGATAATGGTAAGTAATGAGAATGAGAATAGTAATGAGAATGGTAATGATAATGAGAATGGTAATGAGAATAAGAATAGTAATGAGAATGGTAATGAGAATGAGAATGGTAATTAGAATGAGAATGGTAATGAGAATGAGAATGGTTATGAGAATGGGAATGGTAATTAGAATGAGAATTGTAATGAGAATGAGAATGGTAATGAAAATGAGAATAGTAATAAGAATGAGAATGGAAATGAGAATGAGAATGGTAATGAGAGTGAGAATGGTAATGAGAGTGAGAATGGTAATGAGAATGAGAATGGTAATGAGAATGAGAATGGTAATGAGAATGAGAATGGTAATGAGAATGAGAATGGTAATGAGAATGAGAATGGTAATGAGAATGAGAATGGTAATGAGAATGAGAATGGTAATGAGAATGAGAATGTAAATGAGAATGGTAATGAGAATGAAAATGAGAATGAGAATGAGAATGGTAATGAGAATGAGAATGGTAATGAGAATGAAAATGGTAATGAGAATGAGAATGGTAATGAGAATGAGAATGAGAATGAGAATGAGAATGGTAATGAGAATGAGAATGGTAATGAGAATGAGAATAGTAATGAGAATTAGAATGGTAATTAGAATGAGAATGGGAATGGGAATGAAAATGGTAATGAGAATGAAAATGGTAATGAAAATGAGAATGGTAATGAGAATGTGAATGGTAATGAGAATGAGAAATAGAATGGTAATGAGAATGAGAATGGTAATGAGAATGAGAAGGGTAATGAGAATGAGAATGTTAATGAGAATGATAATTGTATTGAGAATGAAAATGGTAATGATAATGATAATGGTAATGAGAAAGAGAATGGTAATGAGAATGAGAATGGTAATGAGAATGATCATGTATAATCATCCTTATCATTGATTTTGCCATTGCCAACATAATTATTGTGGACATTGTCCCTATTCATTGTTGTTATCGGTGGGTTTTATTTTTACAATTAGTTTCTTCTATTATATTTATTACGATCATTGACATTGTAATCATTGCCAGCTGTCTTTATTATCAATCATTAATGGAATTATTCTCAACACATCAACAAATACAATTTTCCTTCTCTTCAAACAAGCAGCTCCTGGCATAGCGATTGCCCTTCCTCGTCACCCAAGACCTGGGGGGAGCCGGGAGTTCCCTTGCTCTGTCTCGGCCTCTCCCGCCCAGTCCAGCCACGGCATTGGTGAGCGAAGAGCCTCCTGCGTTGACGCCGAAGGAAATACAGCACTCGGGTGGTGGAAGGTCAGCTGTGTGGAGAGCGAAGGAAATCACTTCTAATCACTTCAACGAACGAGAGGAAATTAGGTACGGAAATTTAAAAGACAGTAAGGATTTATCTCTAAGTATTTGTATTTGTCTGTACAGCTATATATTTGTATATACAGTTATGTATTTTTTATTCTAAATTATTTCCTGGAACAGTGACGATGCACTTCCTGTCGGACTGACTGCCTTTGGCCCCACTCAGGGACGAGGACATCTACGGCGCAGGGGTCGCAATCAAGGAAGAAGCCAGCGAAGGTGTCACCGAAGAGGAAATTAAGGAAGAAAGCCTTGATTACGCAGATGAGGCGAGGGATGAAGTGAGCGAGGCAACAACAGACCTTGGATTTCCCTTCTATAGAGATCTCAAACAGGAAGATTTCGAAAGAGACTCAAGTAATGTGATTGAAGATTCCAATGACGCATTGCCAGCAGCTCCATTTGTGGCTGAGGATTTTGGGCCCAAGGGGTCATCAGATGAGGATCAGGCGGCGCACAGGGAAGGCCATGAGGAGCTTAGAAATTATGATAAGAGAACGAAAAGTTTTGTTTGTGAAGTTTGTGGCAAGAAATTCCTTTGTAAGAGCTATCTCACCAAGCACATGAGAGTGCATACAAAGGAGAAGCTGTATAGCTGTGAGGTTTGCGAAAAGACTTTTTCCCATAAACGTAATCTAGTAAAGCATATAAGAGTACATACAAAGGAGAGGCCATATATCTGTGAGGTTTGTGAAAAGGCTTTCTCACAGAAACAACATCTAGTAACGCACATGAGAATACATACAAAAGAAAAGCCATATAGCTGTGAAGTTTGCGAAAAGGCTTTTTCACGGAAACAAAATCTAGTAACACACATGGGAATACATAGTAAGAATAAGCTATATAGGTGTGAAGTTTGCAAAAAGTCCTTCTCACAGAAACATGAGAATACATACAAAAGAGAAGCCGTATAGCTGTGAGGTTTGCGAAAAGGCTTTTTCACGGAAAGAAAATCTAATAAGGCACATGACAGCACATACAAAGGAGAAGCCATATAATTGTGAAATTTGCGAAAAGTCTTTTTCGCAGAAACAAAATCTAGTTAGGCACATGAGAGTACATGCAAGACAAACCTTTTAACTTGTGATGTAGACAGCAATGGATTCACTGAGAAAGGAAGTGACTTGTGGCTTAAGCAGCACATTCATTGACATTATTAATAAACGGTTATCCAAATACTGTAGGTTATGTTTCTTTCCCTTGGTGATAATGCTTAAAACTTTATATCAGAATGTTGCCTCTACAAGAGATTTGTGAAGAACCTCTTTACCGGAGAAGGCATCGCAAATTGGTAGGGAGCTGATGAGAGACATGAGGCAAGCAACATTTTTTACATTGCACTTTTTAAGAAAAAAAAAATAAAACATGGAGCTTAATATCTCTTTAAAACCTCACATTTATAGCTAAACATACAAGCACTAAATATGCTCTGCCACATAGCCTGTGTTTGCTGTTCAGTAAAACTTCCTTCTGAATTTCTAATTGAATTCCTCAAAACTTCTAAACTGAATGTTAGGTTATGTTACTTCTTATGTCAAATCTATAGCACTTGTCTCCCCTAGTCTTGGAAGACATTAAGGTTTATTAAGACTCGAAACTTGTTTTCACGCTTTATGGCTAAGAAAAAACATTTTTATTTAATTTTATCATAATCATTATAATAATAACAATTATTATTATATATATATTTTTTTGCTTAAGATTTCCTTTTCTATGTACGTAATATCTAAAGGCAAAAAAGTTAAAAAGGTTTTAACCCTCCCCCCTTCATTATGATCCTATACTACATTTGCAAGAAAGTTATGTGAGATTTCTTCATGATATATGTATATATCTTTCTTCCATTCGCTGTTTTTTTTTTTTTTTTTTTTTTTTTTTTTGCGAAAATTCGTTTTAACGAAAATGCTTACAGTAAAATCCTTTTTTATGAGAAAAAATGCGTTATTGTATTTTCATTACTTCATTAGTTCGGAAAATGCTCATTTGTCTTCTTAAACTATGCATGGTTATACCCAATAACAATTTATTGCACACTTGAGGCTTCACTTGTCGAGGTGCTGGATATATAAACGTCAGGACTGATGATTTTACTTGCGACGCGTTACGTACATGTGTATTATTTCATGGGAAAAATATATTTTTTTCAGTATGGGCAATTTATATATGAATATATGTGTATATATATGTACACACACACACACACATACACACACACATACACACACACACACACATATATATATATATATATATATATATATATATATATATATATATATATATATATATATATATATATATATACATATATATACATCAGAAAAAACGATGGAATGCCAATTAGAGCATTGTCTAGAGATGAAATAAGATATACTTCAATTAAGTAAAACTTTAATCCACAGGGTAACTGGGACTTCCAGAGTATTGGATATAAACCTAAAAATAAATACAGTACCAAATATAACTTCTGTCCCACTATGGTATGGTATTTCAGAGAACCTAAAAACAAATTTTTTTTTATAGTTTGTCTCAAAATTTCCCACATTAAATGATAAAATAATTTAATTTACTAGAAAACACAACATAGTACCAAAATATATTTACAAGTGGATAAAAAAATAGCAGCCATATACATATAAGATAAAAACGTGACAGCAATGACACCCCACAAAGTATACAAGCAGAATTATATGCCATCAAAGAAGCACTAAACT
>BOPN01007340.1:0-5000 GCA_017312705.2 Penaeus japonicus | reverse complement strand
ATTCATTCATTCATACATACATACATACATATTCATTCATACATACATACACCTATACATACATTCATGCATACACCCATACATACATACATACATTCATGCATACACCCATACATACATACATACATATCCATACACCCATACATACATACATACATATCCATACACCTTTGATAACAAAGGTATCAATGCGGTGATAACAAAAATGTCAATTTGATTATAATAAAGATATCAATGCGATGATGATAATGATAATAGAACTTTTGAAGACGACATCATTGATGAGAATGAAAGTACAAAGTAATGAAGCAAAATAACGATATTAGAGAAAATAATCCGGCTGATTATATTGACAACAAAAATACAAACATCCATAATAGTAAGAATGAGGTCAGTCATAATGACAATCCTCATGATACTGATAACAAATAGGATAGTAATTATATCAACGATGATAATGATACTTATTAGTGCGATCATTATCACAATCATTGCCATTATATTTGCTACCATAATCATTATTGCCGTGATTATCATTGCCACTTTCATTAGTACCACAATCATTTGCATCTTATCATTAATATTACCCTCATTATTATCATTATAATTACCATTACCAATATAATTATCTTTTTCATTATAATTACCATAACCATTATGATTGTGATTTACATCATAATTATCATTATCAATACCATTGTTATTACCATTATACTTATCAATACCATTTGTATTAACAATAAAATAATCATTGTTGTCAGTGTCATTCTTATCCTTATATTAGCATTTTCACCAGAATTTCTACCATAACCATGATCATTGATATTGCCATTGCCAGCCCCATCGTTCATGACATTATTAACGATGTCAATGGAATTCATTTTGACATGAGGATGTTTATTATCATCATTGTGGTCGTTGTTCATATTCATTCTTATTTTACTTTATTATTATCGTTATTGTTATTATAATTTTCTTTATTACTATTATTATGATTATTATTATTATGATGATGATAATTATTATTATTATGATGATGATAATTATTATTATTATTATTATCATTTTTATTTCTATCATTATTATTAAATTATCGGTATTAGCCTTATTTTAATTTTACTGTTACTATTATCATTATCACTGCCATTATAAGGAGAGGCATGGCGATTGCCCTTCCTCGTTCCCCAAGACCTGGGGGAAGCCTGGAGTTCCCTTGCTCTCCCTCCGCCTCTCCCGTCCAGTCCAGCCGGCATCGGTGAGCGAAGAGCCTCCTGCGTTGACGCCGAAGGAAAGGCAGCACTCGGGTGGTGGAAGGTCAGCTGTGTAGAGAGTGAAGGAAATCTCTTCGAACGTGTTGAAATTAGGTAAGGAATTTGTTAATTAAGCATAGATAGTTATGTATGTGTTGATATGTATATGTATGCATGAATATGTGTCTGTATGTATGAATATGTGTCTGTATGTATGAATGTGTGTCTGTATGTATGAATGTGTGTCTGTATGTATGAATGTGTGTCTGTATGTATGAATGTGTGTCTGTATGTATGAATGTGTGTCTGTATGTATGAATGTGTGTCTGTATGTATGAATGTGTGTCTGTATGTATGAATGTGTGTCTGTATGTATGAATGTGTGTCTGTATGTATGAATGTGTGTGTGTGTATGTATGAATGTGTGTGTCTGTGTATGAATGTGTGTGTCTGTATGTATGAATGTGTGTGTCTGTATGTATGAATGTGTGTGTCTGTATGTATGAATGTGTCTCTGTATGTATGAATATGTGTCTCTGTATGTATGAATGTGTGTCTCTGTATGTGTGAATATGTGTCTCTGTATGTGTGAATATGTGTCTCTGTATGTGTGAATATGTGTCTCTGTATGTGTGAATATGTGTCTCTGTATGTGTGAATATGTGTCTCTGTATGTGTGAATATGTGTCTCTGTATGTGTGAATATGTGTCTCTGTATGTGTGAATATGTGTCTCTGTATGTGTGAATATGTGTCTCTGTATGTATGAATATGTGTGTCTGTATGTATGAATATGTGTGTCTGTATGTATGAATATGTGTCTCTGTATGTGTGAATATGTGTCTCTGTATGTGTGAATATGTGTCTCTGTATGTGTGAATATGTGTCTCTGTATGTGTGAATATGTGTCTCTGTATGTGTGAATATGTGTCTCTGTATGTATGAATATGTGTCTCTGTATGTATGAATATGTGTCATATATGTATGAATATGTGTCTCTGTATATAGTATGTGTCTCTGTATATATGAATATATGTCTCTGTATGTATGAATATGTGTGTCTGTATGTATGAATATGTGTCTCTGTATGTATGAATATGTGTCTCTGTATGTATGAATATGTGTCTCTGTATGTATGAATATGTGTCTCTGTATGTATGAATATGTGTCTCTGTATGTATGAATATGTGTCTCTGTATGTATGAATGTGTGTCTCTGTATGTATGAATATGTGTCTCTGTATGTATGAATATGTGTCTCTGTATGTATGAATATGTGTCTCTGTATGTATGAATATGTGTCTGTCTGTATGAATGTGTGTCTGTCTGTCTGTATGAATGTCTGTCTGTCTGTATGAATGTCTGTCTGTCTGTATGAATGTGTGTCTGTCTGTCTGTATGAATGTGTGTCTGTTTGTATGATTATGTGTCTATCTGTCTGTATGAATGTGTGTCTGTTTGTATGATTATGTGTCTATCTGTATGAATGTGTGTCTGTATGATTATGTGTGCGTGTCTGTAGGAATATGTATCTGTCTGTAGGACAGACACATATGTATGTCTGTATGAACGTGTGTGTGTGTATGAACATGTGTGTGTGTGTGTGTATGAACATGTGTGTGTGTGTGTGTGTGTATGAACATGTGTGTGTATCTATATGAACATGTGTGTGTGTGTGTATGAACATGTGTGTGTCTGTATGAACATGTGTGTATGAACATGTGTGTGTGTGTATGAACATGTATGTGTGTCTGTATGAACATGTGTGTGTGTGTCTGTATGAACATGTGTGTGTGTCTGTATGAACATGTGTGTGTGTCTATATGAACATGTGTGTGTGTCTGTATGAACATGTGTGTGTGTGTGTATGAACATGTGCGTGTGTGTGTATGAACATGTGCGTGTGTGTGTATGAACATGTGCGTGTGTGTGTATGAACATGTGCGTGTGTGTGTATGAACATGTGCGTGTGTGTGTATGAACATGTGCGTGTGTGTGTATGAACATGTGCGTGTGTGTATGAACATGTGTGTGTGTCTGTATGTACATGTGTGTGTGTCTGTATGTATATGTGTGTGTGTGTATGAACATGTGTATGTGTTTTTATGAATATGAGTGTGTGTCTGTGTGAATATGTGTGACTTGTGGCCTAAGCATCATTTCCATTGTTAATAAACAGTTATCCAAATAGCTTATGTTTCTTTCCCCCGGTGATAATGCTTAAAACTTGATATGAGAATGTTGCCTCTACAAGAGATTTGTGAAGAACCTCTTTACCAGAGAAGGCGTCGCGCTATATGGCAAATTGGTAGGGTGCTGGTGAGAGACTTGAAGCAAGCAACACATTACACTTTTTAAGAAAAAAATATGAAAGATATTTAGCATTTCTTTAAAACTACATATGGAACGCTATAATACATGAATTTGGGCACTGTATTATTCGAATAGTCAAATAATATTAGAGAATAATTATGATACCATACACGAGTTTTCACGTATAGCTAAATATAGAATCCCTAAACACTTGCCAGAGTCCCACGCAGCCGCAAAGACGCCATTCTGAATTTCTGATTCTAATTCAATTTCTCAAGCTTCTAGACTGAATGTTATTTTGTTTCTTGCATCAGATCTATTGCAATTTATTCTTATCATGATCATATTCTTGATTTTGGATGTCTTGTCTCACCTCAGGCTTTGAAAGATGTCAACATTCACGAAAGTGCACATCCTGTTTTCACCCTTTTTGACCAAGGCAAGTCAGAAGAAGAAAGCAGCAACGCTTTATGCTTAAGATTTGTTTTTATCTATTTCTTTTCTTTACTTTTATTTTATTGATTTTATCTATTTCTATTTTTTCTATGTCCGTTGCTTTTTTGCCTAAGAGGGTATTTATTTATTTATTTGTGTATCTGTGTGTAGGTGCTCACGTGCCGTTTGTTTACTATATCATCTCTATCATTAATATCTTTTTCTATCATTATTTTTTTTTCATTATTTTAATGTTGAGGTTTTTGCTTTGCTTAAGATTTTTTCTTTTCAAATTATACATACCAGTGATTTATATGATGTATTAATTTGATTTGTTTTTCCCTTGCTTATTTAATTTATCCCTAATTTATATATCTAGTAATACTGTTATTTTGTTTACTTTCATCTGATCTTACTTTTCATTATCTTCACAATGTGACGATGAACTTCCTGTCGGACTCGCTGCCTTTGGTCCCACTCAGGGACGAGGAAATCTACGGCGCAGGGGTCGCAATAAGGAAGAGGCCAGCGAAGGTGTCATCGAAGATCAGGCGACGCACAGGGAAGGCCATGAGGGCCTTAGAAATTATGATTATAAGAGCTTTCTCATATCTCTCATGAGAGTGCATACAAAAGAGAAACAGTATAACTGTAAGCTTTGCGAAATTACTTTTTCCCATAAACGTAATCTAGTAAAGCATATGAGAGTACACACAAAGGAGAAACCGTATAGCTGTGAGAGTTGCAAAAAGCCCTTCTCAGAGAAACGGGATCTAGTAAGGCACATGAGAGTACATACAAAGGAAAAGTCATATAGCTGTGAGGTTTGTGAAAAGACCTTCTCACAGCAATATGGTCTAATAATGCACATGAGAATACATACAAATAAGAAGCCATATAACTGTGAGGTTTGCAAAAAGTCCTTCTCACAGAAAAATAGTCTAGTAATGCACATGAGAATACATACAAAGGAGAAACCATATAGCTGTGAAGTTTGCGAAAAG
>BOPN01007339.1:55000-60962 GCA_017312705.2 Penaeus japonicus | reverse complement strand
TATATATTTATATATATATATATTTATATATACATATATATATATATTGGCACAGGGGCACATTTTAGACACTGGGCACGGTTTAAGTCACCTTCCTCTTCTCATTCTGCTTGCACATCATTCATTGGCGGTACTTTAGAGCAAGAGGTCGGTAACTTGCTGTGTGCCCTCACTCTCTGGAGATAGTGCTTAGGTGCCATTCAAGGCTCTCTCTTCTGCTGGTGCTAGAAAGTGGTGCCATCTAGGTTTTTTATGTTAGTTGAACCATTTTGCTTAATATTACAGCAATTATAATTATTATGACTGCAGTTGTCATCATCACTTACTCATTACTTATAGAACAATAAAATAACATGAAATACACGAATGTCATATATTTCATGACGCTTCTGAGTCATGTATGATATGACATCCATCTGCAATGGGTTAAGATATATAAACCCTCAGTAATTATGGTATGTTTATTAAAGTGATACCCTGCTTAAACCCTTACTACTAGCGGGAGACTCGTGTATTTCGAAATGTTTGTGATTATCTTTCTGGCTTAATTACTTACTTTAGAGATTCATTCATTTATTTCCAGATATGTAATATTTTTCACATAATATTTATTTTTTTCCAGGTGCCTTCTACTTGTACATGGGTTTAGCTGCTGTTGGCTTCCTTACTTTCTATTTTATTCTTCCGGAAACTCGTGGAGTTCCACTAGAAAACATGGAAAGACTCTTTTCCAAGCCATTTTGTTCAAGGCAGAGCAGAGAAAGAACAAGTACTTAAATCGTATACAATACAGATACAATAAGTTATGTCACAGATTGTGTACAGTACAAGTACAATAGATTTTTATGACGAACACACACACACACACACACACACACACACACACACACACACACACACACACACACACACACACACACACACACACACACACACACACACACACACAAACGCAACCACATACACATTCACATCACGCAACCACATACACATTCACATCAACATCCAAATCACATTCACATTCACATTCATATTCAGAATCACATACACTCACTCACATTCACATTCACATTCACATTCACATACACATAAACACCCGCTAAAAGAATTGCCCAACCAGATGCCTTATGAGGCGCCATCAGAGCAGTGATAGCGAATTTCAACGGACAATTCCTGCGGGCACTCGGCAGCAACGGAATCAGAAATTGTCCGTGAAAATTCGCTATTACTGCTCTGCTAAGAGCACATAGGTAAGTTTTATGACGCCTCATAAGGCGTCTGGTTGGACAATTCTTTTAGCGGGTCAAGTAGCCAAGCGGTCTCACCACTGTACCTGTCAATCTTAACGGCGTGGGTTCGAGTCTCAGTTAGGGAGGTAAAATTTGTATGTATTAAAAAATGCGTTACTGCATTCTACCATCTCACACATATATAACCTCGGTAACCTGATTTGGGACTTGAATTTGTGATTCCGTTGCTGCCGAGTGCCCGCGGGAATTGTCCGTGAAAATTCGCTATCACTGCTCTGCTAAGAGCACATAGGTAAGTTCCATGACACCTCATAAGGCGTCTGGTTGGACAATTCTTTTTAGTGGGTCGAGTAGCCAAGCGGTCTCACCACCGTACCTGTCAATCTTGCGGCACGGGTTCGAGTCCCAGTCAGGGAGGTAAAATTTGTATATATTAAAAAAATGCGTTACTGCATTCTACCATTTCACACATATATAACCTCGGTAACCTGATTTGAGACTTGAATTTGTGATTCCGTTGCTGCCGAGTGCCCGCGGGAATTGTCTGTGAAAATTCGCTATCACTGCTCTGCTAAGAGCACATAGGTAAGTTCCATAGCGTCTCATGAGGCGTCTGGTTGGACAATTCTTTTAGCGGGTCGAGTAGCCGATCGGTCTCACCACCGTACCTGTCAAACTTACGGCTCGGGTTAGAGTCCCGGTCAGGGAGGTAAACTTTATATATATATATATATATATATATATATATGCATGTATATATGTATATATATATCTATTTATTTATATATATAATTTTATATATATATATATTTATATATATAATTTTATATATATATATATATATATATATATACATATATATGACTTGCAAAACACTCCGTGTTGATGAATAACATATAAACCCACTATACACAAAATAGATTTATTGAAAATGAGACGACAGTTTCAAGATCCATCTGGATCCCATCTTCAGGTCTGAGGAGGAGGAGAACAAGACGGTATATAAAAGGGTAAAGGGGGGAGTAACACGGTACAAGAAGGTCAAGCGAGGACAGGAGAACGGAAACAGAGGCAGAGGCGGAACAGCGAATGGAACCGGGGCAGGTCATGTCAGGTCATTGGGTCCGGCGGTCTGTGTGAAGGGTGACCGGGGTAAGGTAATAAAGGGGGAATGTGCGAGGATAGAAGACCGTCAGCAGGAGAAAAGCCACTGTTAAGATTGAAATTCGGCAGCCTGTTAATGAGAGAAGATTCCACCAATCTGCGGGCATGGACATCAGCGGAAGGGAACAGAATGCGGGCAGCTGACCAGTCTATGCGATGTCCTGTGTCCCATTGGTGGCAGAAGAGAGCGTTGTTGGTGTGTCCCCTGGAAACCGCGTACCTGTGTTGGGACACACGTTTGTTGAGACAAGCGCCGGTCTCCCCGAAGTACTGCTTCTCACAAGAGGAGCAAGGGATGGCATAGGTGTCTATCTTGGCAGACGAAGGAGGACGGGTGTGGATCAGGTTGCGGCGGAGAGTGTTAACCTGACGAAAGGTAAGCCTGCAGTTGAGAGGGTGCAGCGAGCGACGAAGGGAGTGGATTTCCTCGGTGTAAGGAAGGCTGAGGACAGGCAGGTGAGAAGTCTCTCTGGGGGGAGGGTCCTGGTAGAAGGTACGGCGGGCGTAGGAGAGCGCGGCGTCAAGGACGAAACGAGGGTATCCCAGCTTGCCGAAGGATCGACGTGCTGCGGGTCACATATGCGGAGAGCACGGAGAAAGAGAGAGGTAGCGACACCTCTCTTAACATGGAGAGGGTGGTAGGAGAAGAAGTGTATATACATCCCGCTGTGCATGGGTTTTCTATACACTGAAAAAGAGAAGGAGTCACCTGAGCGGTGAATTAAGGTGTCCAAGAAGGGGAGCTGATCGTCTACCTCCCATTCAACCTTGAAACGAATGGAAGGAGAGAGAGAATTCAGCTTATCCAGGAAATCCGGGAAGAGAGCAGGATCATGGGGCCAGAGGGCAAAGACGTCGTCGACGTATCTCAGCCAAATAGCAGGACGAAGGGAGATGGAGGGAAGAAGCTCAGCCTCGAAGTACTCCATGAACAGGTTGGCCAAGACAGGAGAAAGGGGAGAGCCCATGGCGACACCGAAGGTCTGAGAGTAGAAACGTCCTTCGAAAGAGAAGGAGTTGGAATCCACACACAGACGGATCAGCTGAAGAAAGACGTCAGTAGGCAGAGGAAGGCGGGGGTCCTCAGGGAGAAGATTCCTCTGCAGGAAGGCAAGGACATCGTCGAGCGGGACGTTCGTGAAAAGAGATTCGACGTCCAGACTCATCATGGTCGAGGGCGTGACCCCACGAACACGGGCGATGAAGTCCTGTGAGTGGCGAAGATGGCCACAAAATATACAACTCAGGAATGAGACAAACCTCATAGGGGGTGACTTCAACAGCCACAGCACTTTGTGGGGTTATAACAATGCAAACAGTGATGGAGAAGCAATAGAGGCGCGGGCTGCATTGAGTGATCTATCCATCATCTATGATGCAAAGGACCCAACAACCTTCCAGAGTGCACGATGGAGAAGGGGATACAACCCGGACCTGTCATTTATCACATCCTGGCACTACCAAAACATTGAAAAATCAATTGGAAACCCTATACCAAGGATCCAACAATACTGATCACCATACGCCCAGTCATCAGACCACAAACCACAAATCTTAAGCCAAGGTTCAATTTTCGGAAGGCAAATTGGGAAAGTTTCACATCAGACCTTGAAACAATAATTTCCACAGTTCCTCCCTCACCTGACCAATACAGGACTATCCAGCTCCTAGTCCAGAAGGTCGCAAGGGCGAACATCCCTAAAGGAAGCAGGAAGAATTATATCCCTGGTCTTACTGAGGTCACAAAAGACCAATACGAGGAGTACATCCAGGCCTTTAATGAAAACCCTTTTGCTGAGAGCACCCTGGAGCTTGGAGAAAGCCTATTGGCTTCAATAGGCAATGACCAAAGGGAACGCTGGAGAGAAGTCATAACTAATATCGATATGAATCGCCACAGCAAAAAAGCCTGGGACACCATTAAAAAACTTAGCTCAGAAAAAAGTGGCCAGCCCAGAACTGCTGCTGTTACCCCCAACCAAGTGGCTCACCAACTCCTCTTAAACGGGAAACCACTAAACAAAGTCAGGGGACATGTTAGGAAAATGAAACAGGACACAAGCCAAGTCATGCATAACAGCAATAAACACCTCAAGCCTTTCTCATTAGGAGACTTGAATCTGGCCATGTCACATCTTAAAACTGGTAAAGCCTCTGGAGAGGATGGGATCACCACAGAGATGGTTCTGCACTTTGGAGAAAAAGCCAAAGCATGGTTACTTTCTCTGTACAACAACTGTGCCACATCCTTTAAGACTCCAAGAATCTGGAGGAGAGCCAGAGTTGTAGCTTTACTCAAACCAGGGAAAGAACGACCATCGCCAAAAAGCTATAGGCCAATTTCCCTCCTCTGTGTTCTATATACAAACGCATGATAATGACATGCATACAAGACACAGTTGAAGAACACCTTTCAGCAGACCAAGCCGGATTTAGACCAGGCAGATCTTGTTGCAGTCAAATGCTAAATCTCACCCAATACATAGAGGATGGGTATGAATGAAAATACACCACTGGAGCTGTGTTCGTCGACCTCATAGCTGCATACGATACGATATAGGGCTCTCCTTCTTAAGGCTGCCCAAATATTGCGGAATACCGCCCTGGTCCGTATTGTTGAATCACTCCTTATCAATCGTCGATTTTATGTGGAAATGGAAGGAAGGAAGAGCAGGTGGTACACCCAAAAGAACGGACTAACACAGGGCTCTGTCCTGGCCCCGGTCTTATTCAACATCTATACCAATGACCAGCCAGAGTACCAAAACATCCGCAGGTACATATACGCAGACGACCTCTGCATTGCCACCCAATCAACCTCCTTCAGTGAGATCGAAGGAAGGCTATCAAATGCTCTAACAACACTTTCCACCTACTACAAAAAGTGGCACCTTAACGCTAATCCCAACAAAACCTAGGTATGTGCTTTCCACCTCAATAACAGGGAAGCAAATAGAAAACTTCAAATAACCTGGGGCGATACAACACTGGAACACCAACCAAACCCAGTTTATCTAGGTGTCACTCCAGACCGAACACTCTCTTTCAAAGAATATATCAACAAATTGAAAGGGACACTCTCGACAAGGAATAATCTCAGCAAACTAGCCAACACCAGCTGGGAAACAGACCCAAAAACCCTAAGGGCACTCTGCTACTCCACTGCTGAGTACTGTGTCCCAGTATGGGCCAGATCATGCCACGCACACAGAGTCGATCCAGAGCTGAATAGAGCATGTCGGATAATCACAGGCACCATGAGGCCTACACCATTGCCAGCATTGTAAAGGCTATCAGGCATCTCACCACCAAATATCCGACGAGAAACTATCACAATGATAGAACGTCATAAGCAGATGAATGACCCACGACACTCACTCCATGTCCATCAAGAAGTGAGGAGAAGGTTAAAGTCCCGCACTAGTTTCCTAACTATTGAAGGTCTAGAGAAAAGCCAGGCAGCAGAACATAGGCTTGAATGCTGGCAGGCAGCCGAATGCCAGCTACATAATGAGGCCCTGCCAGACCTAGGTGAAACCTTGCCACAG
>BOPN01007339.1:30000-52500 GCA_017312705.2 Penaeus japonicus | reverse complement strand
GAAGATGCATATGAAGATGAAGATGGTGATGATAATGAAGATGATGATGCATATGAAGATAATGATGATGGTGATGATGATGATAATGGTGATGATGATGATGACAATGATGATGATAATGATAATAATGATGATGATATATATGTATGTATATATATATATGTATATATGTATATATATATATATATATATATATATATATATATATATATATATATATACATATATATATGTATGTATGTATATATCTATAAACAGGAGATAAAACATGGACGCAATAAAATGCATCTATAATCGGAGAAGTATCATAACTCCCGTGATGAATATGGGGTGAAGGGTGACACCGCAGGAATAAAGAGTCCTAAGATAGGAGCAACAAGAAGACGAACTGCAGAGAAGAGAAATGCATTCCAGGAAGAAGGGAAAGGACAGAGAATTATAGCAAGGTTCCCTAAATGTGTTGCATGAATCACTCTAACGTAGAAGCACATTGTAATGAAAAATGTTACGGGAAAGCTAAAATTGTACCATTTATAACTTCATGGAGGTTCACACACACGCCTGCGCGCTTAGTTGCAAGCACACACATAAACGAATTTAATCGGTTTTGTTTTTATAGTAAACATTTAACAAGCTTAATCACATAAAGAGGCTATAAACGATTGTTTCACAAATCCGTAGTACACAATTCAACATTTCAGCCACATATTCCATACACCACAAATGGGATTCATGTTCGCTCCTTGTTTTTGTTCGTCCACATTTTATAGATTCATAGCCGTAGGTCATTCGGTTACCACCAATGATAAAGTAAAACTTTGGTTATCATTTTTAAATACATTTTTGCTTCATGATCGATCAACCAAAGGGTCAGATTTTCTCATAATGTCCTTGTGAAGAGTGCAATCATTTCATCAATGATAGTTAATTCGAAGATTAATTTTCTTATCGTAGTTTCTTTTCTGACGTTGTAAAAATCCTTCTCAATTACATAAAGTCAGTATGTCAATTTTTATCAAACAAAGGAGGATATTCATCTAACCTTCTGACATGTTAATTTTGTTCACGATAATACTCATATAATGCAACGATGTAACAGCTTTTACTTAATTCACTTTTCTTGTATCCTCCTTCCCCAGAGACCATAGCCGGGCCATTGCTGGGATCTGGTCATTGTCAAACGACAGCCCAGTGTAAACATCGACCGCCTACCTTTATTGTAAAAATCTTTCATCATGTTTCAATAACTATCTTATTATAAACGTAATTATATATCAATTGTACCAATAAATATATATCAACCATATTCTAGTAATCGCCCGTTCCTTCTGCGCAATTTTACAGTTTTACATTTAAAGTCCCCCTCTCATTATTTCAGACTTGCACTGTAAAAAAGAGGTCTCCTGCGAATGACCAGTTAGACAGGGTCCTTTCCCTACCATAGACAGAACCTTTACAATCTGTGCTGCAAAGCTAATAACAAGAACAAACTGAAAATTTAGAAGATTCGTCTGGTTTACAGCACTCTTAACTTACGTTCTGTCGATGGAGCTGTCCCTCTTGTTCCATACGCTGTTTTGTGCCTTCCTCCTTCAGAAACTGTTGACCAAGAAAGCAACGGCAGTATCTGATCTTACAAATATAGGTAGAGATGGGTACAAAAACAGTAGAGAGAGAGAGAGGGGGGGGGGAGGAGGAAGAGAGAGAGAGAGAGAGAGAGAGAGAGAGAGAGAGAGAGAGAGAGAGAGAGAGAGAGAGAGAGAGAGAGAGAGAGAGAGAGAGAGAGAGAGAGACAGAGTGGGGGGGGGGGGGGTAGAGATAGACATACAGACAATCAGACAGACAGACCAATTTCCAAAAGGAAAGAGAACCGAAAAAAGGAGTTAATGAAGCAAATTAGATCAGTATCTAAATGGGTTCTGCACACCTCAGACTTGACGAAAAAGGTGTGCGGCGGAAATTCTGAGAAACAAGTTCAATGCCGAAAAGGGTGAAAGGTGGAAGAAAAAAGGGAACAAGATAGAAATAGATGGAAATGATGAATGCAGTGAGAGGAATAGATAAGGGATATGGGTGTTGCGTATAAAAGAGACAAATGCTGAGACACGTAGATAAATCATCCATGATAATAACATTATTAGTCATAACAATCATGATGGTGATAATCATGATGCTTGTAATAAAAATAACAATAGCTAGGCAAAGTGTTAGTAGTTGTAGTTTTTGTTATAGAAGTAATAGTTGTAGTGGTAGTGTTGGTAGCAACAATAATTAGAATGAGAATGCATTACAAACCCGCCAACCAGAATATTTGAAATGGTTTCTCGCAGTTCTGGTAATAAAGTTCACTGATGCATAATTGCGCAAAATTCAGGAAACATCTCTTTGTTACATTTGTACTGTTTTGTGTGCAAATATTGTCTCGCTCAAACATAGGTTCGTGGACTGTTATTTTCGATGATCAAATTTTCGAGTAAGAGATACACATGGACACGCATTCGGCGAACAAATGCAAACGGGCATTATCATCATAATCCAATTCTTTCTCCCTTTTTCTCGCTCTCTCTCATTCTCTCTCTCTCTCTCTCTCTATGTATGTATATATATACGTATATATATATATATTTATATATATATATATATATATATATATATATATATATATATATATATATATATATATATATATATATATATACATTTCTCTCTCTTTCTTTCTATTTTTCTCACTCCCTTTTCCCCTTTATCTGTCTCTCTCTCTTTGTTTATCTCGGTCTTATTTTTATCCACGTATCTCTCTATTTATTTATCTACAGAACTCTTGAAAGAAAGATCGAGTGAGTGTGACTTTCTCTATAAAGGAAAACTGTAGAAAGGAGACAATAAAATAGACTCATAACCGAAAAAGTTCCATAACGCAAAAAAGAAAAAAGATGAGAGAGAGAGAGAGAGAGAGAACGATTAGTGAAGAAAATACAGACAGATAATATTATCAAAATTCTTTAAATGGGTTGTGCGAATCATATAAACAGATGATGAAGATGTGCATTGCAAAACCAAATCATATTGAAATGGCTAGAATTATCCCATTCCTGTTTGCATACACACATACATACGCTCGCTCATACGCGAATGTAATATTTTTTTCTGTAGTAAACAATTAATACCAATTCCGGATTTGAAACAAGCTCAAATTAGATCACAAAATGGACTATGCAAACTTTTTACCGGATATCCATAGCATAAAACTGATCATCACTTAATAAACTATAATTTCCCCTGTCCTCACTAGCGCTACGATTAATATTTGAAAAATAGGTTACAGCATTCTTTCCCATTTCACCTGATTTTTTTCGTATATCATTAAGAGGAAAATATTTGCTGTTGTCTTTGTATTCCTCTATTTTACCCTTTTAAAGCAATTGGCAATAGTTTGTGACCTCAATTCAACAAAAGTACATTCTAACTTTCAGTACTGTATTTTTATTTTATATCTTAATTTTTTATGTTTATCCAGTTGAATCTTGAAAAAGGATGATTTGATAATATATATCATAATCCTACATTCAAAATGTATACATATGTACAAAAAATACACAATACATAATCATTTACTCACATATTCACTTACAGACAAACATGCATAATACACGTATATATATACACGTATATATATATATATATACACATATATATAAAGATATAACTTTATATAGTCTTCATTGGATTAACAATCATTGGATTGAAATGTAAGTCCTATGTATTGTATTGAACTAGTGTTTATATGTATGTTTATATATACATATAAGACATAGATATTAAGGTCATTTATATATCATTTTACAATTGAATTTATATCTATATTTTAGGGAACATTATAGGATGAGTGGACATGGTCTCCGTCGCACTAGTGGAGATGAAGAATTGGGTGATCAACAAGACACTTATGGTAATCATAAAAAAAATGCGACTAATAGTATTAAGGTGAATAACTCAAAGATATTCCCTATTCTTTCAACTAATGAAGTGCAACAATCATCCGTTCGTCCTTTGATATATCCTACCCATTACGTGCATCCTGACGATCCGAGGTATTCATATTATAAATCGGAAGCCTATGATAAAAGACGAGACAATTCATTGTATAGGAAGCAAGATAACTTGTCTCAGTATTATGAACATCAAAGATTTGATAAGAAAGACCAATATGCCCATAGTAAAAAACCTAAAAACTATCAGATGAGACATCATCCGTATTACAATAACAATAGGATGCGGCAGCAGCATTATCCATCTCAGTCATATCAGCCGTATTATAAAAATTCGGGTCATCAGTATTCACATCGCTACCCTCCACAAAATTATCAACACGAGCAAGAGCCATACGAGGTGGCAATTAATAGGTACAAGAAAGACATGGAATACCGTCAACATGATCAAGAGCAGCATTATCATTCTCAGCAATACATGTTTGATCAAAAGTGTTTTTCTTGTTCGTTGAAAAATGATGTAAACAGAAAACCTAGTGAACTTATGAGTATTAAGGATACTATAAGACGACTATTGATCAATACTAGTCTGTTTACCATATTGGAAACTGTGGTTGAACAATATAGTGAAATGAGAAAAATGCACAGCGCTAATAAATCGAATATCAACAATAATGAAAAAGACAATACAAATGATGATGCAGTTGATAGAATAGAACAAAATGTGATAATCATGGATAAATCTAAAACAGATGATAATAATGATAAACAAATACAGGCTGATGATAATAATGAAGAAGATATAATTCAGTTATTTAATAAACTTGATAACACGTATAGTTCTGGGTTATTTTCATATACAGGTTATGATGACAAAGAAACGGAAACACCATCTGGTGATACAGCATTATCGTTGGTAACCAAACATGACAATAGTCAGTCATTTTTGGTGGGTAAAGAAAAAATATCATCAACTGATGATACAATGTCGTTGATGGTATCGAATGGGGGGTCCAGTGAGAAAAAAGAATTGATAGATGATACATCCATTAACGATGACCAGTCCCTTAAAACGGATAACAATATTAAGAAGAAGAGTAGTGAAATGATTAAGGTAAACTCAAATGATATAAAAGTAAATGAAGAGATTAATAATGCTGATTTAGATCGAGAGTGGAGAAGCTTGGAAGACCGTTATGAAAGAGAAGAAGAGATCATTTCATTTGTAGAAGAAGGAAAAGTGGTAGGTGTCCCTGACTCTAAAAATTATGAAAAAATAAAACAACAAAAGTTTAAGAGAAAAAGATCATGGAAAGAGAGAGATCAAAATGGCTCTCGTAAACCAAAATTAATAAGAAGATTTACACAAGATGTTGAAATAGATGATCATACGGAACAAACATCCGATAATTCTATAATGTTGAAACAGGTCCAAGACGACGACGACAATGACCACCATCATTCTCATAATTACTACCATAATACTAAGAAGCAAGATACAATTGGAGATGAACACGAGTTACAAGATGGAGTGGAGAATGGTAAAGATAAGAGTGAAAAGTTTTTAGATAGTATATTCAAAAAGGATAAAAAAACAGAAGGATCTTTAACACATTTAAAAGAGTATGATAAGAGTATGCAAAATAAGAGTCGTCGTGGTAGTGGCAGCAGTAGCAGAAATACTAGTGATAGTTACAGTAATGATAGCAATAGTCACAGTAGTAGTGAAAGCGATAATATTGACGACAGTGACAGTAGCAGCAGCAGCAGCAGCAGCAGCAGTAGCAGCAGCAGCAATAGTAGTAGCAGCAATGGCAGTAACAGTGGCAGTGACAGTGACAATAACAGTAATAGTAACAGGAGTAGTAAAATTAATAATACTGATAACAAGAAATGTATTAGAAGAAAAAAGAAGAAAAAGAAGAAGAAAGAAGAAGAAGAAGGAGAGATCAAAACATACTAGTGTTAATAGTAATAATAATGATGATGAGGAGAGGGGAAGGAGGAGGAGGAGGATACTAATTAAGATGAATCAATATTGCATTATAACTATAAGAAATATAATAAAAATATGTATATATTCCTTTATATTATAGTTGTATATATATATATATAGTGGTGTGGATGGTAGTAAGAAAACCGAATAAGTGATGTTTTTTTTTTATTTACAGTGATAGAAAGGAAAAGAATTAAAAGATCGACAGTCTATCACCCTCCAGTGTATAGTACATATGCTGAGGAAGATCTCTGGAAGGGTACGGGGGATTCACATGCATGGTATAAATATTCCACTCTAAAATTACTGCCAAATGTATTAAGTTCAATAGTAAGAAAAAATATAGATAGACGACCGGATATCCAAACAATATACTGTCCCATGGTAATGGAGGGAATAAATTCAAATGTGCGTACTCGGTCAGCAACTAAAAAAAGTTTAACCATCAAGCAAGACCTTTGGCCTGTTGGTAGAACATCATATATGAAAAGAGAATGGGAATTAAATCGAAGAACGACGTCATTAATAGTACCCGCCACAGTCGCAGCAGCGGTAGCGGTACCGACACTACCTTTAAAAAAGACACTATTATCCAATGAGTCATTATTACCACCACTGCCGCCATTATATAACTGTACACCTATTCGTGATATGATTATACATATTGGTAGGCAAGATACTCTAACAGATGTTTGTGAATTATATAAGAAATTGGATTTAGATGATAAGTCAATAGAAAGAATAAGAGAACGGTCAATATCGCTAATATCAATAGTGGACAAATTAGCCAGTTTTAAGGAGTCTAACGTGTGTATAATCAGTCCCGGTGTATATTATATAAGTAAGAGCGATAGTATAATTAAATTTTTGTTTAAAATTTCAAATATAGAACATTTCTTGAACGAGTTATTTTTTGGATTATTAGTACAAGAAGTGAAAGGAACTGTACCTATACAACATGTTTACCCAGAGGCTTTTTGCTATGAAATGCCCTTTATAGGATTATCTTTAAACTATCTTCTTTATGATGCTACTGATGTGGTCAAGAGGCCTTTTCTTCATTGCATTGCTAAAAAACACTGTCAACCGTACAATCATGATGAGACTGTATATGACCTTGTAAGCACCTGTACTCAAACTCTTGCAGAACAATTACCTTATGTTATTGCAGAGATGATAAATATTCTAACAAGGTTGAATAATCAAAAGATTGTATATTTAGATATCAAACCAGATAATTTTGCTATAGACATATGTACCGGCCAACCGTACTTGATCGATATGGGACTCATGACATTTGCAGGTACCAAGTATTCAGATATTGATTTTGATGTAGACGAGTCAAATTTTTACAAGTACCCCCAATCACCTCCTGAACTGCTAAGGGCAGAAAAATGTGAATCAAAAAGTATGTCCTATGGAATGTCATATAATCTAAATTATATATTAAGTAACTTAGATTACAAGGGATACAATGTTGAACCTCTGTCTAAAAATTCCCATTTTATTAAATGGTTGAAAAATGCCAAAAGAGAAAATATTAACTTGAGACCAAGGATGAGCGAATTGATGGATATACTTAAAAAATGTTTCACTTTGTCCAAAATTGGAAACATGACATTTGAAAAAGCATTAACAATGTATTCTTCTTTATAACTACAATAAAATTGAATTGTACTAATTTTGTTGATTATATATATATATATATATATATATATATTCCAAGATGATGCTTCTTGGCTTCCCTCTGATGTATGACCTTGAGGTCATCACTGCTCATCCCAAGGTGGCGATAGCTTCCCGAATTTCCAAAGGGAAGCACCCAACCAGGCAAGTCCTGGTCACTTTGAAGGGAGCCCCAGTTGCATCCTTGGACCTTGACAATTGGGGCTCCTACAGCCTCAGGACCCCCTCCGTTGCTTCACGTGCCAGAAGTACGGACACCACCAGGCCACTTGCTCTGCAAACCCGAAGTGTGATGTCTGTAGTCAGGCACACAGCACGGAGGTGTGCCTCAAAGCACACAAAGACGGCAAGCGGGACACCACTGTCAAGTGTCCCAGCTGCCACAAAAAACACTATGCCTGGAGCCTTGGATGTTCCGTAAGGAAGGAAGAGGTTCTTCGGCGGCAAGAGGTCGTTGCAAAATGATCAGACTTTGTTCCCGCCCCTCCAGGCACTTATGTCTGGGGGCATTACAAAAGGGTAAGGGCTTCCCCCCCCCCCCCCCCCTAAGAGGAAGGAAGCACCGCCCAAAGCAAAGCCATCACCGGACACCTCCAACACAAAGGAGTTTCCAGCTCTGATGGCTGTTCCAGGACGGAAACAGACCCGGAAAGACCGACCCTGTTTACAAAGGACCTGACGCTCCTGCTGAAGACAGTCATCACAGCAGTTGCGACAGCATTGGGAAGGACCAGTGAGGAGACGGAGAAGGCAGTCAAGGTCACCATGACGGCAATGACCCAGACTGTCGCTGCCCTGAAGGAATGGGATATAAGGCCCAAGGCCTCTACACCCAATCCAATGCAGGGTGAGACTCCTGGCCCCACAAAACCCCAGGGTGAGACTTGTCTCCCCACCCAACCTGCGGCCAAGACCACAAAGGATGAGGAAGCCAGAGAGAGATAGAGAGAGAGAGAGAGAGAGTGAGAGAGAGAGAGAGAGAGAGAGAGAGAGAGAGAGAGAGAGAGAGAGAGAGAGAGAAAGAGAGAGAGAGAGAGAAAGAGAGAGAGTGAGAGAGAGAGAGAGAGAGAGAGAGAGAGAGAGTGAGAGAGAGAGAGAGAGAGAGAGAGAGAGAGAGAGTGAGAGAGAGAGAAAGAGAGAGAGAGAGAGAGAAAGAGACGTCACGGTATTTACTCCGTGACGTCATAGTCGGTAGATGATAGATTTCTAAAAATAGAGGGTAATTAATCTCAGCAAATAAATAAAAAAAATCTTACGACAATTATAGGTAATTTTTTTCATCCTGGTTCATTTTTTAAGGGACATTTAAGCCCAGATATTTATTGTCCGGCTCATTTTCGTAAACAATTCGTGACAGTACAAAGGAAGGATGGCCACTACTCTCTGTTCCATGCTTGAGTTCAGACGGTTCTTAATGCATTTTGCTGCTGATTTTTCGCTTACCGGATCTTCTGACAAATATACACCGACTTTCAGTGAGTATTCTGTGCTGTGTTTGGCTTTTAGACAGATTGTACAAAATACTTAGTTTGTAATTAATTCATTTAAGTTACCCATGAATTTATTTTCTTTGATAACCTGTACCATCGGAGTGTTTTCTATACTTGTGTTAGGACATACTAAAGTGTTCCATTCCTAGTTTATACTAAGGTTATATTTATCTTTCCAGGCTATCCATCTGCTGTAGTGCTTCTAGTATTACTAGTCGGCGTAATTGACCATTCCTGCATCTTACTTCTGGTAAGTTCAAGGCAACTTCCGAATTTCTAATTGAAACTACAGTATTTGCTTCTCCTACCTTATTATGAATTATATGCTAAAAGCTCCAATGTGCTTGGCCTTATATACATATTTTGACCTTTTTTGGGAAACCATTTTCTTTGTTTTATTTTATTTTATTTAGAGAAATATACTTATACAGTACAGAAAGGGATGTCTGAATTTTATGAGTTTAGGATATTGTGTTGCTCTATTGTGTAGCTCTCTCTCGGGAAATATCCTAATATACAATTATGTTTGCAGGCCAAGATGTCATCTAAGGCGAAGTTCCAGGATGCCTGGCTGACGAAGCCTGAGTTCCAGCCGTGGCTTGCACGTGACGATGGTGACTCAACGAGAGCCTATTGCACGCTTTGCAAGGCCGGGATGGGCGCAGCCATCTCGACGCTGAGGAGGCATATGAAGGGCAAGACCCACGTCGCAGGCGAGAACAGGGCCAAGTGGAAGGCTGCTCAAGACTCTTCGCCCCCCAGCCCATCTCTCAGTGCAACTGGTTTTGCAACCATTCTTCTTTGTTGTTTCATTGCAGAGCACAATCTCCCCTTTACATTGGCGGAGCCTCTCGCTGAGCTGCAAAGGCGAATGTTCCCAGACTCCGACATTGCCCAGTCTTTAAACATCAAAAGGACTAAGTTCAACGAGGTTATGAAAGCGTTAAGCAAAATGGTGAGTGAAGATTTGGCCTCGAAACTTAGGACAAATAAATTTTCCATTATCGTTGATGAGACGACTGATGTAAATACCACGAAATGTTTAGCAGTGTTGGTGAAATATTATGATAAAGAAAGGGACTGCATTGAAGTATCGATGTTGGATATGATTGATATTTTTCAGAGTAGCACTGTGGGGTCTACAGGTGAAAATCTGTATGAACTAATAATTGGGTGCTTGCAATATCATAACATCTTATAGGATTTGCAGCAGATGGAGCAGCAAATATTATGGGCGAGCAGAACTCGCTCTGCAGCAGATTGAGAGCATCCGCTCCAGGTATAACTATATTCAAATGTATATGCCACTCTCTCCACCTGTGCGCTTCGGAGGCAGCAAAGTGCCTTCCAAGACAGTGCGAGGACCTAATCAGAAATGTATATTCCTTTTTTTCTCACAGCGCCAAGAGGAAAAATCAATTTAAAGATTTTCAAAAGATTTGCAATCTCAAACCCCATAAGATGCTGCACGCATCACAGACTAGGTGGTTGTCACTTCACCAGGCTGTAGAACGAGTACTTGAGCAGTGGGAAGCACTACTTCTCTATTTCAAATCAAAAGAGGCAGAGGATTTAAGACTGTTATCGACATATGACATTTGTTGTAAATTACAGGACAAATCAATAATATGTTACTTAAAATTCCTCAACTTTATCTTGCCCAAATGCAATAATATAAATCTATTATTTCAGAGACAGACCCCCACTATCCATTTGGTATACAAGGAGATAAGGGATTTATATCAACAAATTTTATTAATGTTCTGTAAACCTGATTTGATAAAAAGAGTGCCCTTAGAAAATATTGATCCAAGGGACGAACACTTTCACGTGCCAACGTGCCAAGTTTGGTTGGGGTCTGCCGTTAATGGGGAATTTCAGTCTCCAGCACTGAATTCAAAATTGTATGTAATCTTGGACGTAAAAGAAAGGTGCAAGAAATTTTTAATAACTCTCTCTTTAGAAATAACGAAAAGATTTCATCTTAATGACAAGCTGTGGAAACTAACAGCTGCCCTGAACCCTCCCAGTGCCTTAGATTGCAATCTAAGAGTATCAATGCCGTCACTGGATGAGCTAGTGCAGTTACTACCAAGATTATATGAAGGCAACATTAGTGCATTGGCCGATGAGTGGCGATGCTTGCCATGGCATGAATTCAAAAATGATATGAGCAATTGTGAAGCAATGGAGTTTTATCAGAAAATTGCAAAAGAGGTCAATCAAGAACAGAATAAAAAATTCACAGTATTGCCACAGTTTGCTTTACAAGTCTTGTCGCTCCCAACCTCTAATGCTGACGCAGAGAGAATTTTTTCTAAATTATCATTAATAAAAACAAAAGTAAGAAATTCACTGCAACTTCCCTCATTAAAGGCCTTAATAATTATATCCGAATTTTGTAGAAAAAGTGGCGGGATTAAGAAATTAATGCCTACGCCTTCTATGTACAATTGTGTATGAGTTTCCATTTTGTTGTTTGTGTTGATTAATTATTTTTTCATATATTCATTGTTATATCTTTTTATATTTATAATTTATTTGAAAAATAAATTATTGTTGCGCCATGTTTTGTTTTCATTATTAATATTATAGTTACCCCTACATATCTCAAAGAAAACCATCATATGACGTCATGTTTCCCTATCCAATCATAGCTCGAGAACGATAGCCAATCACCGCTCTCGGTAAACAAGAGACGGTAATTCCGACAGCACTGGTTCAGAGAGATTTGCGAAAACGTCCCTTCGCCCGGGCTATATGCACGAGGCGGCCCGGCGTCTGCCAGCTATACTGTGGGGTGGGTGGGGGTGGGGTTTTCATTTCTTGATTTTTTTTCCCTTTTTGGGATGTTTGTTTGGAAGTATTAGAGAGTGATAAGTGGGTCGGGATTTATGGCAAGTATTGATATGAGATTGTTTGATAGGAATTGGAAGGAGCGGCTATCGACTCATCCGTTAACAGAGGCTAGTTTAGATTATTATAATTTAAATCCAGGAGGCATATTTTAAAGTTTTGAATATAAGATATACATGTAAGAGTGAGTATGATGGGATGCTGAGTTAATTATTGGGGCTAACTATAGTATTCTTTGAAAAATGGCTACTGGCCATTTATAAACCACCTTAAAACATGTCATTATCAATATTGATGAATCTTTAGGGCTATACTTAAAAATAAAAGAAAAAATGGATATCAAAATAGCAGTTATTATTCTATCTAAATGTTTTAAACTGAGTATTTAACTAAATGCAAGTGATTCTTAACACAGCAGGAGTGTGTTTGAATAAAGGTGATGTATAAGAAATCCATATTGAGTACATGGCTATCTATCCTCTATATATCTTTGATTTTATTTTAAAATCATCCATATATCTATCACACACACACACACACACACACACATATATAAGCAAATGCTTCATCATAACACAAGAATCAATATGGCCTCCATAACCGATTTAATGAATGAGGTCCCACGCATAAATAATTACAATAAATTGATGGCAGATGACCAGTGGCGCAGTATTCGGTGGCATCAGTTCATAGACATTGATGAGGTTTCATCTAATGCCGAAGATTTTTACAAATACATGAAAATAACTGATGATCATGGGAAACGAAAATTTGAATGCTTAGCTAAATTTGTACTCTATGTCCTCTCTTTACCGACATCCAATGCTGACGTTGAACGTCTATTCTCAGAAATGAATAGAGTGAAAATGAAAGCACGTAACTGTCTAGAAACAGAAACTGTTCGAGCACTTATTAATATAAGTGAATACGCCATTATTAATAAGTATAACCCAGACAAGGATCTGGTTTTATGCTTTGCAAAATAAACGTATTCGTTAACTGTATTGTATATAACAAGCTCTATTTTCGTAGCAGAAAAATGAAGTATCGTTTCATATTTTGTATATTTTTTTTAATGTTTTTATAACTGTTTTGTTTTTAGCATAATAAATGTTATATGGTTAAAATATTTCCAATCAACCTAAAATTATAGTATTATGATGAACGCAAATAATGCTTCAATAGTATTATTTATGTTCAATAAATAATAGAGAAAACTACAATAGTTTCCGTAATCACAAGCACCATTTCTCTTGCCAGAAACGTAACCAGGAAAGAAAAGAAAATGGCGGAACCTAGAGTGCGGAGTGTTGTCCAGCCTTGGTGGCAACACCAAGAATCTGAAGGAAGGAGCTTTTAGTAACCATATGAGTTGTCATCAGAAGTGCCAGGACCAACAAAAATCCTGTCGGAGATTCCTCCAAGTTCGATTTTGAATCAGACTCGGAAATGGAATGGGACTACTCTGAATACCCATATTTAGAAGATATAAGTGAAGAGGGTGATTTGGACATCGAAAGTTCAGTGCTACCACCCTCTATAGTCCTAGCTGCTTCTGAGGCAACAAAAGAGTAACCTCTTATAGATGCAGAAGGAGCCAGTACATTGTCTCTAGATCATTTAACTCCTGAGTAAAGATAGGAGGTCCTAGAGTTGCTGGAACAACACAAAGGACTGTTTGACGGTGGAGAGGAGACTATTGGTCTCGTCCCAGGAATTCGCCACCGGATTAACACAGGTAAAGCTAAACCCACATGTACCAGGCAATTGAGACTACCTCATGCAACTAAAGAAACAATCTGATAGCAGTGCAACTTGATGCTGCAAGTGGGTGTGACTGAGCCATCCACCAGTCCCTGGCTCAGTCCAGTTGTGCTCGTCAAGAAAGAAGATGATTGCCTAGGCTTTTGTGTAGTCTACCAGGCCTTGAATGCTGTTAAAGACACTTATCATTTGCCTCGAATAGATACCTTATTGATACATTTGGGCCTATGGATACTTTCATTACACTCAATGCTCGAGCAGCTTATTGGGCAATCGAGGTAGAATCCACAGACCGACCAAAGACAGATTTCTCAGATGGCTACCATTTATTTCAGTTTTGCCGCCTCCCATTTGGTCTTTCAACAGCACCGACAACGTTACAGCGAACCATGAACATACTTTTGATCTCGGTACTTGGCATGCATACCCTCTGTTATCTTGAAGATATAGTAATATACATCAGGGGATTTAACCAGCATATGAGGGACTTGTAAGAGACCCTGCCCTTGCTTTCAGCTGCTAGCTTAAGCTAAATTTATATAACTGTATCTTTGCAGCAACTACTATTAATTTCCTTGGTTCTACAATCACTTACGAAGGTGTGCTGCTTAATCAAAAGAAGATAAATACAATTTCTAGAATGTCACCACCCCGTAATATCAAAGAGGTTCACGGATTTCTAGTTTGTACTTGGTTTTTCTGTAAACATATACCAGGTTTTGAAACCATATCCTCACCTTTGCACCTCTCAAGAAGAATCATAAATGGACTCAGTATGCCCATGATATTTCATTCTACACCATCAATATAAAGTACAAGGAAGGCCCTACTATGTCCCAGACTTTCTCTCGAGACAAGTTGCCAATGCTAAAGTCCTTCCAGAGGAAAAGTCCATAGCTGCACTGGGTATTACTAAAATGTCACCGGAAACCATTGCACAAAAGCAGCTGCAAGACCCCTCACTTGCTGATATGCAGCGGTATTTACTTTAGGGGACAGTGTCAAGGAAGAAATGGCCTCTTCCATTAGTAGAAGTCAAGGATAGGGGAGTTGTCTCTGGACTCGGTGTTTGTGTCCTTACCCCTGGATTAACCTGGATTTCCCTGTGGCAATGCTGGAGCAGCAAAGAAAGGTTGTGTTTGACCCTTTTACATGCCAGATAGGGATAATTGCTGGACGTGCTTATTTCATTTACTGCGAAGACATTGTATACATATACATTACTGGCAAACAACAGCCAGAGATGCCCTCACAGATTTTCATTTTAGTTGGTTACTTTTATAGAAGTCTTGTCTCTTTTTCATGTTTTGTACTTTTATTAGTACTTTTATTCAAGTGGAAAGCGGTATTGATTTTGTACGAAAATTGCGAGATGGTAGCCTCTTTGGTAAAAGTGCAGTTTAAATCTCAGGTTAAGGTTTTGCTTAATCTAATGGAAATTCATGACCTTGAAGGATCTATTTCTGTTGGCCCAAATACCTGTAGGGCAGTAATCTTTCACAGGGAATTAAGGACAATTGATGAGGCCATGAAAGACCAAAGCACAGTAGGCATAAATTGCATGATCAAGAAGGATGGGAATGTACAAACTAAAACCGGATTGTGTTTCTTGATCCTGTCAAAACCGTTAAAGTAGGATTCGAGATCATTCAAGTAAGACCTCATATAAAAAATAAAAAAAAACAATGCGCTGTAATATATGCCAAAAATTTGGACACCTCGTTAAGATGCATTGATAAGAAGACTATCAAATTCATTTGCGATAAATGTGTAGACTCATGTGACTTGCAAAATCAAAGCACTAAAAAGTGCGCAAAACCTGTAAAACAGTATTTACTTTAATTTATTCACATTAAATAACTCGGAAGCAATAATGGTAAGTGAGGCAAAAGGCCCCATAACCTAGGGTAACTTCAGTGGCACAAGACTTTTAATTTGTTGCTGTTGCATTTCAGGAACAAGGTGTGAGCTCTGGGAAGTCTCATACATGAGTGCATCTCAAACTGTGTCTTTCTTTCTTTGTTGAATTTGTTGACTATCAACCACCGGTACATATTAACGTTATTAAGCCAATGGGTCCATTTTATCTCATCAATCTTGAGGTCTAAAGTTTTGTCTCCTTTAATAAAGTTAATACATTGTGGATAATTACTGACAGTAAGTTTAATGTATTTTTTTTTTTTTTTTTTTTTTTTTTTTTTTTTTTTTTTTTTTTTTTTTTTTGCAGCTATTTGTAATGGGTTATCTGAGGTTATTGAATCTATGGCAGGTTATTAATATGTGTTTTTGATATATTTGTATTACAATGTTGGCATTGTGGAGGGAAGCATTTTATTATATATGGAGTGAGGTGGGTTAGTCTATTCTAGCTAGTTTATTAGCCTGTTCATTGCCATAGATACTTGAGTGTCCAGGTACGCATATCACATTGATCAATTTGTTGGCACTATGTAACTTACAAATGATATTTCCATGTAACTAATTTTTGGTGGTTCTAAGGATTTAATGGCTTTAAGTGACTATTCTATCATTGATAGGGCAAATTTTAAAGCTTTATAGCAAAAAGTTCGGCAAGAAAGATCGATGTATGGTTTAACAGTCTGAATCTCAACTGGTATTCAGTCGACCGTACACCCACACCCACACACTTGTCTGTCTTGGAGCCATCGGTGGAAAAGAAGGGTGTCTCCCACAGTGCTATATTTGAATGAACCAGGATATCGATGGTCGAGGGATTTATACCATCTTTATCAATGAGGTCACGGAGTCTTTTACACAGTGGCCTTTCCTCACGGTGCTGCGGGCTCAATATCTGGCACAAAACATTCCTGTTAGGGTGATAGGGTTGTCTAGCTACTTTGGCAGCATAAGCCAGCGCAAGCTGGACACGTCTGAGACAGAGAGAAGGTACTCCTGACTCTAACTCTATGCACCCGATGTGATTGCATTTAAGGGATCCAAAATAAATACATAAACAAGCATTCTGCACAATATTCAATCCTTTCAGCATTGAGCTCATTGCCGAGCCAAACATGATTGACCTATAATCTACTTTAGACCAAATCAAAGATTTATATAGCATTAGCAAAGACTTTCTATCAGTTCACCACCCATGTCCAGAAATGCACTTTAATAAATTAAGTGCTTTTTGACATTTAGTCTCTGACTGACCAGTGTGCTCTTTCCAATTTAGTATGCTATCAAAGAGCAGACCAAGAAATCTAACAGAATTTTGAATAAGCATTGGGTGATTATCTAAAGTTAGCCTGATGTTGGGCTTCCCCCTATGGGTTACAAGCACACCAGTGCTCATGGAAGACTTGAAACTTCATTGGAGGCCCCAGTTATGAATGATATCCAGTGCAAGTTGGATATGACTTGCCGAGAATTCTGCAATACTGCTGGAATGCCATAATGCAATCATTGACATACAGTGAGTATTTCTAGCAACCTAATCATGGCATCACGATTAAGATGCTTTGTCATCTCATATCAAATCTCATTGGGGCCTGGGGACGTTCCTCCACAGGCTTCTACGGCTCGGACAAGCTCATCCATTTTTAGATCTTTATCTGTGGCAAAGTGTATTGGTTGCAGCTCAGATGCTTCCAAGCTTTAAAATTTGCCCCATCAATGATAGAATAGTCACTTAAAGCCATTAAATCCTTATAACCACCTAAATATCATTTGTAAGTTACATAGTGCCAACAAATTGATCAAAGTGATATGCGTACCTGGACACTCAAGTATCTATGGCAATGAACAGGCTAATAAATTAGCTAGAATAGACTAACCCACCTCACTCCATATATAGTAAAATAACGTTAATATGTGCTGGTGGTTGATAGTCAATAAATTCAACAAAGAAAGAAAGACACAGTTTGAGATACACTCATGTATGAGACTTCCCAGAGCTCACACCTTGTTCCTGAAATGCAACAGCAACAAATTAAAAGTCTTGTGCCACTGAAGTTACCCTAGGTTACGAGGCCTTTTGTCTCACTTACCATTATTGCTTCCGAGTTATTTAATGTGAATAAATTAAAGTAGATACTGTTTTACAGGTTTTGCGCACTTTTAGTGCTTTGATTTTTCAAGTCACATGAGTCTACAGTAGTAGTAGTCAGCACCTCACCGCAGACCTGCAGCACTTTTCTACACTGGGTAGAGTTCCCTTGTGAACTCCCTTATTCACTTGGGGGATGGGCACTGAATTATCGTCCCTTGCGCTAGGCAGGCACGGCGGTAAGGAAATATTTTCCACACAACTCCAATCCCTTAGCTGGTACTGGAGAACGCAACCAGGCTTCTACTGTGTGTGTGTGTGTGGGGGGGGGGGTGCAAGGCGAGAACGTTTAACATTAAGACTGAATTTTCTCCTAGCTATTGGTATGAGGTTGATACAATAGTTATGGGATAGGTAGTCCCCTCAGGATAACAGGCTTTACTAAGCCCAGGATTCAGACCTGGTTTGATACCCCTGCTACCCTTCCTCCTTCCCAGGTAGGAGGGGCGACTCCCAACTTTCCTAAGACCAATGTGACCTCTGGCTGGAATGACCCTCATTCGCTGTGATGGAATTGATATTGGTAAGCACGAAGTAACGGGAAGAAATCCGTGATTCCACTAAGATCCTTGGAATCAAGTGGAATTTTGGTACTGATTCTTTTTCTTATGAAGGTACTCATTTCGAACCCCCTTTGCTTTGCACTTTGTTCACTAAGCGAATGGTATTAAGCCTTATTGCTTGTCTGTTTGATCCTCTGAGATTTATTAGCCCTGTTGTCATGTTTGCTAAGATTCATTTTCAAGATATTTGGAGATTAGGTCTTGATTGGGATGAGCCCCTGCCTACTGATTTACAGACCAAGTTCACTAGTTGGACTCAATCCCTCTCTTGTATCAAAGAGTGGAACGTTGATCGATGTTATTTTTCAGAATTGTGGTATAATCTACCCGGCCTGGAGGTACTTGCCTTTGGAGATGCATCTGAGGAAGGTTATGGAGCTTGTGTGTATTTTCGAGCCCCACAAAGGGATGGATCTTTAAGGGTAAAACTTGCGATTGCACGCGCCAGAATAGCCTCCATCAAAAGGGTGACCTTACCACGACTGGAATTGCTAGGAGCTTTAATGGCTGCCAGATTAGTAGACTTTGTGAAATCAGCCCTTTTGTTAAATGAAGACATGCCAGTTGTTTGTTGGACTGATTCAAGGGTAGCTCTTCATTGGATTAAGGGGAATGCCAACAATTGGAAGGTCTTTGTTTCTAATCGAGTATCAGAAATTCAAAGATTAACTTCTCCTAGTAACTGGCATCATTGTCCTGGTAAGGATAACCCTGCTGATCTCTTGACACGAGGAATGTTAGCTGATGAATTTGTAAAATCTAAGTTATGGATCCTAGGTCCTACATGGCTGATCTCTCCCATAAGTAATGAGGCTGTTCTAATGGAGGACGATCTTGTTGTCCCTCCTGAGGAAGTGAGAAATGTATCCTGAACATTGTACCTTTGTAACTTTTGTTGGAGAGAGATGGGGTACACTGACAAGAGCAATTGATGTTGTGGCCTGGGTTAGACGTGTTTTTAACAACGCTTAACATGATTCTGTAAAATTATCTGGTAAATTGTCCCATGATGAATTGACCTCTGCTAGGCTTGTGTTAACTAAGTATGTTCAAAACAAGGCTTATTCTAAAGAAATTGATTTGTTAACTCAGAAGAAGCCTCTTCCCAAAGGTAGCTCTCTTACTCGTTTGGATCCATTTTTAGACAACCAAGGTTTACTTAGAGTAAATGGGGCGACTGGAGAATGCTGATTTAACCTTTGAGAATAAACATCCTGTCATTATTCCTAAGGGCCATTTTGCTAGATTATTTGTTAAGTTCCAACATTGCCATTTGAAGCATACTGGGGTCAAAACTTTGATTAGTACCCTAAGGAATAACTACTTCATTGTGGGGGTTAGACGTTTGGCCAAATCTGTGTGTAGAGATTGTATTATTTGCAAGCGTTTTGATGCTAAACCCTGTAACTAAGTTGTTCCTCCACTACCAAAGTTGAGAGTTCAGTCGGCACCCCCCTTTAGTGTTTTTGGCTTAGATTATGCAGGCCCTCTTTCTTGTGCTGATTTTCCTGGGAAGAAATTCTACATTTTACTGTTCACTTACACAGTAGTACGAGCTATCCACTTGGAATTAACTGACTCTATGACGTTGTTCGATTGTATTCTTGCTTTGAAAAGGTTTGTTGCACGCAGGGGAAGTCCTTCCATTATCTATTCTGATACTGTAAAGACTTTCATTAGTGCCGCTGACCTTCTTTGGGATACCTTCGGCCCTCTTACTCAGAGGAAATTCATTATGCCCCTCTCACCATGTTGGGGAGGTTGGTGGGAAAGACTCGTTAGATCTGTGAAATCCTCCCTTAAAAGGTCCTTAGGAGTTAAATGCCTTACTCTAGTTAAGTTGGAAACTTCTCTCCATGAGGTTGAGGCTTGCCTTAATTTTCGTTTGCTTACTTTTATGGGCTCTGAATCTGACATTGAAGTTTTGACCCCCACTCGATTTTTTATTGGCCATACTGCGGGCATGTTTCTGGATGTAAATTATGTTCCTTGTGAAATAACTGCTGAAGATTTGAAAGATCGAGAGATCTTACGTCAGCAACGTCTCAACAAATTCTGGAATTTTTGGATTAATGATTATATCAGAATCCTGCTCCTGACTGTTAAGAAATTTGTTCCCAGTGGAAATATATAGAAGGGTTCCGTTGTTCTTATTAAAGAAGACAATATACCTAGGATACAGTGGCCCTTAGGTCTAGTGGTTGATACATTTCCTGGTAATGATGGGGTTGTCAGAAGTGTCAAGGTTAAGACTAGCAGAGGTACCTATTCTAGATCTATACAGAGATTACACGATCTTGAAATTGTGAGTGCGTTAGAGTCTAACTGCTCCAATTCTGAGTCTACTTCTCCCTTTGTTACCCCTCCGTTAGATTCTGACGTTATTGATGTGGATTCTCCAAGGACCCTGGATAAGTCCTCACCTACTACGGCAGATTCTGCTAATGCAGTACAGCCTGATACTGAAAGTCTCTGTACCTATTTTGGTTGAAAGGGATGGAGAGGATGTGGTTTCAGAAATAGCAGTTCCTGCTCTAACTTCTCCCCCAAATGTACCTGATGTTCATGATACCGATAATCAAATGTTAAGTGATTATGAGCCTCTACCCAATATTGGTGCTTTGACTCGTAAAGATCGTACTGTTCAGGCACCTTCTCGTTTAAATTTGTAAATCATATATTCTTACTTATTATGAGTTATAACTGAGCTCTTTGTGGTAAAGTTGTCTAGGGTAAATTTATATGATAGTTTATTCTACTACCTTGTACTTACAAGTGTAATTATCACTTGTGTGAGTGTTGTTACTTTAAAGTTCCTGTAATTTGTGATTCTCAATTTTAAATTTTAGTTTACTAATATATCTACCTCAAAATGCTTTGTTTGTTCTAAGCGTATTGTTGGAGCTTTGCCTGAATCATTAATTTATTTGTACTTTAATTCAAAGTTGGTATTTCTTACATAATTTTTTTTTTTTTTTTTTTTTTTTTTTTACTGCTTGGCATATCTTTTTTAATACTTTTATTTTTTATTGTTGTTTTAATATTCTTTGTACCTTTATATGTAACTTGTATTTTTTTACTTTAAGGTTTGTACTCTTCCATTTATGGTGCCTTTCTAATTTTATGCATTCTTGTTCCTACAATTTGTAATTTTTATACCTGCATTTTTTTTTTTTTTTTTTTTTTTTTTTTTTTTTTTTTTTTTTTTTTTTTTTTTTTTTTTTTTTTTTTTTTTTTGCTCTTCTAATTTTGCATTTTTCTTTTAGTTTCTTTCTTAGTTTGTAATTTACAGTTCCTTGCTATTGTTATAGTCACTATTTGAATTGTAAAATTCTTTTTTGATGCTTTTATCAGTGTGCTACATGTCGTAATTTGCACTGCATATATTTTTTGAACTTCAGTGTTTTTTTGTTAACTTTGATTCTTTGATTCAGTTTTATATGTGGAATTCTGTTTGATTTATTCTCAGGTAAACTGTAACGTTACTCTAAATTTATTGTTCTATTCTATTAAGTGAACTTTTGTGCTATTTGTTCCAATTTTATATGAGTGACCTTCTATGGTGGGGAGTATGTTCACGCACCAGAAACTTGAGTACTTTCGTTTTTGTTTTTGTTTTTGTTTTTATCGTTAATTTACTTTGTATAATATTTTAATAATCACCATAATTGAAAAATTATATATAATATATCATTTTGAAATGATAATATAATTATTGAAATGTATGTAAATTTTATATACTGAGTCTTTAGAAACAATAAAAAACGATTAGTTGCTAGTCAGACAGCGTTTTATTTAGAAATCCCCGCTGGCGCTCCGCTTCCTTCCAAAAATATTCTTTTTTTTTTTCTTTCTTTTTTCTACAGATATTGCTGCCCAACATATATATATATATATATATATATATATATATGTGTGTGTGTGTGTGTGTGTGTTTGTTTGTTTGTTTGTTTGTTTATGTGTGTATGTATATATATGTATATGTATATACATATATATTTATATATGTACACACACACACACTATATATATATATATATATATATATATATATATATATATATATATATATATATATATATATACATAT
>BOPN01007339.1:7500-12500 GCA_017312705.2 Penaeus japonicus | reverse complement strand
TGCACCAAAATGCATTCTGATGTTGGTATCCTTAACTTCACCATACAAAACATTTGATACATAATCAGTTAAACTATAATCAAGTTGCAAATTAACTTTGTCACTGTACATTTGCGTTAATATCACGTGAATCGACTCGATATATCAAGAATGATTATATCCACATTTCACAGTCAACATTCTCATATCACTATTTACCCGCTTACTTCGCTATAGTGTTCCATAGCTTTAAATGTTCTCCTCAATTCAGGTCGTGACTAAAAAGAAATGACTGATGCTACACCCTGCACGGGGCCTTGCACGGAAGGGAGTGGAGACGGGGAAACACAACATCCGGGGACACGGATGACCTTTAGGTTATCTGAGGACTTCCAATGACAGCCAAACTAAATTTTCAGTATCAATTTGTCAATATGAATTCGCACGATATTAATAGATATAACTTTTTTTTTAATTTCCTCTTATTCTTTATTTATTTATTTATTTATTTATTTTTCACAAATTATCAATGATTTTGTCAATTATGATAAGATTCAAATTCGACTTTCCGAATAACGCAGAAATGGTACAACAAAAGGAAACCAGAAGAGATAAGAGGAATAAATCATCAGACTTATTGTACTTCTTCTTTTCCAACACTCGTGGCAATAACAATTGAGATATTAAAATTAATGCTACAAATTGAGAAATTAATTTAAGAAGATGAGGTAAAAGTTACTCAACTTACTGGCTTGTTGGCAAAATAGGTTAGGTGAACTTGACTAACTTGTCTGTATATAAGGTAAGAGAAGAAAAAAAAAAAAGAAAAAAAAAAAAAGAATACACGGGGAGAATGCTTCCATTAAAACACTTCACTTGATCATACAGTCATGCCAAGGAACCGAACCAACTTCCGCGTTAAAGTCTTTCTTGAGTGTCAGTCACTGCTTCTGTTCAGTGTTTCTTCCCCCGGTGTTTCTCCTCTTCTTCCCAATTGAATGCTGCCCTTCAAACCCCTGGGATGACATCTCCGTTCAGCTCTTCAAAAGTTCTGCAGACCTGGTGTATGTAGGCACCGGAGCCAGTTGGCCAAAATGCCGAGTTGATCGTCAACTGCCCACCTTCCCCGCGAGATGCGATAGTTGAAGAGCTGCTTTTGTTTGACGGGTTTCATAAGCCATTTGCGTAGAGGAAATTCTCCCAGAAAGAAGGGCAACATTTCTGTGTTAGGATAAGATGTACACTTTCAGTTCACTTGATGAGCACTTGCCAATCCGAAGCTGAACCATTTGCATCCACATCGACCCAGCGGTAGAGGTGGTCTGCGTTGACCAACGCAAGAAGGATGATGGAGTAGAACTCCTTGTAGGTGTAGTAGATCGATGCACCAGTGCAGCACAGTCCATCTCGTCCTGAACTGTTCAATAATATTTCGTAGAGTTACGGAATAAAGGTGTTGAATGCAGAGTCAGATACACAATAGCGGTACATCAGGGACTTGTAACTTTCACCAGACGCAAGCTACCTGAGGGTAGTCACTTTCTTCGCCAGCAGAAAGTGACTGCCACTAGAGTGTCGGATACTTATCGTTGGTGTAATTGAAACGATCGAGCAGCTGGACAAACACGTTTGGTGAAATTCTGGTGAGGTTCTTGAATAACTTTACTAAGTACCGGATGTTCTTACAGTCCACGAGTTTGCCTTAATGGCCTGGTATGTCCCGCTGGTAGATAGCCAATAAACCAACAGAGAAAATGAAACTCCTTGAGTTGTCTCTAGTATTTGAAGTTGTATTAACTGAAGGCGTTGTTGGGGATGTAGTCCCCAGTGAGAAAATCACCCTAATTACATAGTCCTATTTATGTTCATTCTGCGTATGTGGCGTGTCCGCAGCGTAAATGTGCAGAGGAGAACCAAGGGGAATCCCCCTCGCGCCATTAATGTCCCCGGTTTGGTCCATTCGTACCTCCTACCTACCGTCCGAGAAGCATTGGCATCTCATCTATACGATTTGTGTATTGCATATTGCTCTTCATTATCATGACTGTACTGCTTCCAATTCGAATTAGCGCCGCATTCGTATTGCGGTTGTTTTGTGGTCACACCTTTTACCGCATAAGGTTCTTTGTTCAGTCGTGTGAGATGTGTCGAAAAAATTCCCCTGTGTACCGTCACGGACGAGAGATCCTAAGAGTTGCGTCAAATCCGCGACTGCGTAAACTTAGCATACAGAAAGGGAGAGACAGTGAAATAAAGAAAGAAAGAGAAAAAGAGAGAGAAATGGAAAGAGAGAGAGAGGGTCGGGGAGAAAGAAGAGAGGAATAGAGAGAGAATGAGAAAGATAGAAATTGTGGATGGGGACAATTAGATAGATGTGTGGATATGAATCATTCTTACAAGTAAATAGAAATATGATGCATCGCCTGTAGCATTGAAGTTGTAACATCATTATAACCAAAAAGGTTATCTTTGAAATAAGCCAATTGACAATCTTACCAACTCCCGCAATACACTCATCAAAATTCAAACCAATTCTTGAAAGTACAACGTTGGAAATCATGTTGCAATTATTCATTTTTTGCCATTTCATCTTGGCATAGATTAAGAGACTTCCATTATAACGACTTTCCACTCCTTTATCAACTTCGACTGCTTGCAGAAGACGCATCTGGTAAGCCATACGTCATGCTGTTGTTGGAGCTCATTATTGGACGGCGCTATTGATTTTCGTCGCCCGAAAGATGGCGCGCCGGTGATCTTCATTGTTTTAACGCCTCGTTCTTACTATTATTAGTACACACACTCAAACACACACACACACACACACACACACACACACACACACACACACACACACACACACACACATATATATATATATATATATATATATATATATATATATATATATATACATATATATATATATATATATATATATATATATATATATATATATATATATATATATATATGCACATATTTATATATATAAGGAAATATTTTAAAAGCATTTTGGAAAGAAAATGGGATTAAAGTAGGGGACGAACGCTTAAATAATCCAAGATTTGCAGATGACATCGTTCTTTTTAATAAGTCTGCAAATGAGATACTGCAGCAACTAATGAACATCTTAAATAGGGCAAGCCTGAAAGTTGGGCTTAGAATAATCAGGAAGAAGACATGTTCAACGAGCATACCCCATTTGAGCAAATACAAGTACAGGGAAGATGTGCTAGAAGCAGCGAACGAGAATACAGGTATACGTAGGGCAACTCTACAGATATATATCCTGTGACACTCAGAGAAAACGACGAATAATGCTCGGAGGAGAGCCTTTGGTACCAATAGTAATAGAATACGTGGTTGGTTGCATTATGTGTAAGAGAAATGTATTTGGCCAATGCGTTCTTCCGGTCATAACATGTGAATCGGAATTATGGCCTAATTCCTTGAGAGAAAATTGATCAGTGCTTGCAGAGGAATGAAAAGGCTTATGCTGGGAGTTAGCTTAAAATATAGGCAGAGAGCGAGATGGACTAGGGAACAGATCTAGCAGAACTTAAAAGCATTCAAAAGAAGTAGTAGCAGTGGGCAGTTCTTATATGTCGGAGAAAGGACAACAGATAGACAAAGAAAGCAACAGAATGGAGCATAGATAGCGCAAAGCGACCAAGTGCAAAACCAGTGATAAGATGGCGCGATGAAATAACTAAATTCGGAGGCCCAAACTGGAAAATTAGGGCGTTAGACCGAAATGACTGGAAATTTTAGAAGAGGCCTTCGTCCTGCACTTGAATAATACAGGCTGATGATGATTATGATAATGATACATACATTCATACTTAAATTGCATGCAAACACACACACGCACACATGCACACACACGCGCGCGCACAGACACACACACACACACACACACACACACACACACACACACACACACACACACACACACACACACACACACACACACACACACACACACACACACACACACACACACGCACACACACGCACACACATACACCGTATATTTATCTATTCTTATATATCTATATCTGTTTATCTATCTCCATATCATAATACACCCACAATGTGACTTATTGCTCTTCTGCTTGCGATTCGACCTCTCCCCGCCCCAAACTGGCAAAACAACTAAACACATATACCAAGACTGGCCATCCATAAGCCGAGGAGAGTGCAAGGCATTAATTTTTAGAAAATTGCCAATTCCTGCACGTAACAAACCGAAAGAAGCAATTTGCATCTGCAACCTCGAACGTCATCTCCACCGTCTCTTTGCAAGAATTCTAGCATGCATTTCCCGTTGTCCTCATCATTAAAGTGATGTGTTGACTTGTTGATCATTCCCATATAGTCATAATTGGTATCACGAAGTTACCGATGTTCATAAGAAAGACTAACAGTACACAGAATTAAGTGTCTACATGGAACTGTTTGTTGGGCAAAGCTTGAACGAATCGATGTTAAAGTTAGATTATTTTGAATAGCAATTGAATGGTTAGGATGGGATTACTGTGTCAGAATGATAGACATTTTTCTAACGGTAAGGGCGAGAAATCTATAAAACAAAAAATGCAAATACATGGAAAAGTAATCTTGAAATTGGATAAAACCAATTTAATGGAAAATGGCTTTCAGTTCGGTCAACTTGGTATTATATGTTGTCATGGTAATCCAAAAGACTTATTGAATATCATTAAGATTTCATTGCTATTCTTCCTCTTCCTTTTCCTTACATCATTATTGCTATTATTATCATCATCATCATTATTAATATCATTTTTATTATTATTATTATTATTATCATTGTTATTGTTATTCTAATTGTTGTTGTTGTCGTTGTTACCATTATCAATACCACTATCATTATCATTAACATCATCTTTATCATTATCATCATCATCATCATCATCATCATCATCATCATCATCATCATCATCATCATCATCATCATCATCATTGCTGTTCATTACTGTTAATACTATTATTACGAT
>BOPN01007338.1:40000-42631 GCA_017312705.2 Penaeus japonicus | reverse complement strand
TATATATACACACACACATATATATATACACACACACACACACATTCACACACACTCTCCCTCTCTCTTTCTCTCTCACACACACACATTCACACACACTCTCCCTCTCTCTCTCTCTCTCTCTCTCTCTCTCTCTCTCACACACACACACACACACACACACACACACACACACACACACACACACACACGCACACACACACTTATATCTATACATATTTGTATAGGTATAAGATATATGATATGTATTTATTCATGAATAGGTGGAGAAGCTGTTAGGTATATAGACATGTAGACAGAACGTTAGTTAGGAAAGAGTTAGCTCTGGAATCTTATCTGATTCGTATACCTAGTTTTTGAGTTGTTTATTTCGTAGTATCACTGTAAATCAATAAAACCGTCTAGGCGTTTGGGTTTTATTGCAACAGTAACTGGAGTTCCAGAAGAAAGGGAGAAAGAGTCTTATTAGGAATGAAAGGCCATTACACCTTGTAAATTATGTATAGTATCTGAAAATCTGACATCTACAGATGTTAGTTTCTATGTAAAGGCCTGGAAGAGTAATTTGGGGATCAGTTAGGCAAAGGATCTAGATGGTTAGATACATTCTGGAAAGGAGCAATTAGACTAAGGTGTGAATCTGTTTGTTCCTTCTTTAAATAGTGGATTTGTTCATGTATATGATTCTCTGTTGTAATAATATATCACTTTCGCGTAGTCAGCCTTTCTGATTCTATATCTCCTTCTATGCATGCACCTCTCTCAATCTCTCTCTCTTTCTCTTCTTATTCTTTTCACCTAGATGTGTCTTTGGATGTGTGTGTGTGTGTGTGTGTGTGTGTGTGTGTGTGTGTGTGTGTGTGTGTGTGTGTGTGTGTGTGCGTGTGTGTGTGTGAGATAGATACATAGATAGATAGATAGATAGATAGAGAGAGAGAGTACATTGTATTGTAAGGTTTACACCTACCTTATGGCAAGATGAAATTTGCAGAGAGGAGCCCGGAATATTCCCGTGAGGCGGAAGAGTGTCAGGGACCAGGTGCAATGAAAAGGAAAGGGTCGCTCAAACGTTCAAACCTGACTATGCTCCCACGAATGCTATTTGATAGGCAGTACCTTAAAAACCTCAGAAACCTTCTTTTTTCACGAAATCATACCAATTGCAGTAGTAAAAGATAGTGGTAGTAGTACAGGAAAGTAGTACCAGTAGAACCAGTAGTAGTAGAAACATTAGTAGTAACAATAGTAATAGTGATAGTAGTAACATTAATGGTAGCAATAATAATAGCAATAAAAGTAGCAATAGCAGTAACAACAGTAGTAGCCGTCATAGTAGCTGAACCAATGGGTAAAAAGATACAAATCAGAGTAAAAGAAAGGTTTAAGAAAGCAAAGGCAAAGCACAGGTAAGTTTCTGCAAAAGTAGGTAAATGTTGATAAATGAACGTAAGAGAATAAAACAGCAACGTAAGAAATAAAACCAGGAAAAAACAGTAAAAGTGGACGAAATGCAGTGTGAAACGTGCAAGTAAAAATTAACACAAGTCAGCGCAAGAAAAGCGTAAATAAAGAGGGATAACTAGAAGTAATAGTTAGAATAATGAAAGTTACTGAAATCATAAAAGAAAAGATCTAAAAGTCGTAGTGTTGAAAGCAGAGGTAAGAACAAGTAAACAGTATAAGCAGAAGTAAAGCACAAATAAATGTGATACAGTCAGTAAAACACGTAAATAATTACAAAAAAAGAAAAGAAAAATAATAAAAGAATAATAGACAGAAAAATAAAACTTACTGAAAAAGAAGACACCACTCTTATTGGATTAACAAAATCAAACAACATACAATGCAAGCGCCTCTAATTTGAAAACCCCAAAAATACACAAGGCAGTTCTTTGTAACACGTTCACAAGCACCATTTCAATCACTGTAAATAAAACATTTATTTCCATGTTTCCCATTCACAGACTTAAAAACCTTCTTACGAGTCTTCCATATCAGTTACACTTTTCCTGTAAATATTTTATATAAGCACTGGATGTCAATACCAAATACCGGTAAATAGCACAACATATAAATTTACACCTTTATCACAAACCTTTCATATAAGTATGATGACAAAAGAAACTTATTTACCTAAAATGAAATAAATCGAACAGAAAATATATCGATGACGTCCACTGAAAAGAGACCTCGAGCATAATAAATAAGAGCTTTCCAGTAAACGCAAATGAATACAAACACATGTAATGCGTTAAATTACCAAAAAATACATACGTTGTATATAATGTGCGCACACAAATGAATATTTTCATTATATTACTTAACATACAAATAAATTTGATCAGTAAAATAAATGGATATTCCCATGTCATGCAAACATGTTATTTACGAAATTATAAATCAGATGTCATGTAGTAACAAATATTTCAAAACATAATATGATTAGGACCAGTATAATCTTTGGCGATGTTTCCCAGCAGAGAAGTGGGTGAATTTCAAACACACAAAAACTTTTATTGTTGTAGGCCCTTCGCTGACACGTGACGTCACAAAAACGAGTCATTCCCTGAAGTAAAATGCAGTGAAATACATTTTAAAACAAGCTCATTATAAATCCATACAGAATTAAAA
>BOPN01007338.1:7500-12500 GCA_017312705.2 Penaeus japonicus | reverse complement strand
TGACGCTGAAGTAACTTATCTCAGCTGCTGAGTCCATAATCATCAGGCTGTCCCGATACTGAATTCTGATGTTGAGTTTTGGATAATCAAAATAATTGGTTGTAATCGGTTTGAGGTGGTTCTTTGAAGGCAGAGAGGTGTTATTGAGGCTGTAACCAAGGTGGAGATTGATCATATGATAAATATATGTGTTAATAAGCTGGTTTAAAAATAGATGAATAAGCGTAATGTGTTTATTTACTCGCGCGTGCATATGGCACGATGATCTTTTAAACATTTTCTTAACAAATTTGCCGCTAAGGTCTCACTGTTCATATGTCATCCACTTTTAAGGCATCTATTTGGGAGTAAACGACATTATTTCACTTTTAGATAAAATGTGCACCAGAATGTTTATTTTCTCCGTTTTGTTAACATAGCTCCCTGTATTGCTTTTATATTCTCTACGTTAATGTCTCTGTTTTCTTTCTGTTTTATTTGAAAATAAAAAAAATTATTCTGTGCATCTGTAGGTTATTACTGCAATTTCCATAAACATTTCTCTGACTGAAATCCTTATTATATATATATATATTATTTATTTATTTATTTTTGTTATTTTATTTTATTTTATTTATTTTTTTACTGGATACGTATATTCTACTATTACTACAACAGTTTCATTACAATATGAAAAGACATGACATTTTCGCACACTTGTACATACCTGAATTGTTGGAAATATTCACCAAAGATATTGCATTAGATATTACATTAGATTAAATTTGACAATACCAGATTTTTCGCGCTTATATACAATGAAATTCCTCTTTAAATTTCAATAAATAAAAGTTTCCTGGCGAGAGAGACCAGGAGAGTTGAAGCGCGTGGTTCCCTAATAGACCCCATTACCTCATTACCTCGGTCATTTTCTTCACTCCCAAGTTTTAAATGGAAGAAATGTTGTTATTGATGTTGGACTTTCCTTGTACTTCTTATTATGAGTTCTTCTTCGTTCATTTGTCTCATTTCCTGGCGTTTACTTGTCCTCATTTGGGTGATTATCTGTTTACTTGAAGTGTCTTTTGAGATACGCTTGTGTGCGTTGGCAGCGTGAAGTTAGTTTGGCTTAACCGAGGTTTAATTTGTCTGTGGTATGATAGATGACTTTATTAGGAAGAAAGAAGATATTAGATCCTATTTTGCTCGAATTATTTTAATATTTTTTTTCTCCTCCTCTCCTTCTTCATTCTCCTTGTGGAACTAGACAAAGATAAAGAAATTGGTGTAAAGTTTGCAATTAATTATGCGAAGATGATCTAATAATTGCATATCATGTGGTTTCTTGTTATCGAGTTTTGTTTTATCATACTGCTATTTTCCTTCTTTATCTCTCAGTTAGATATTTGTTCAAATTCTATCCGTTATAGCCACAATAGGCTATTATAAAGGGATAGACGGCTATCTTTACCCCCCTTTGATCCCCGTGTCTTTAGATCGATAAATATTCGTAAAACTGCAATGTTTAACTGGGATGAATATTTGTGAGATGTATTGAGGATTTCTTTTTCTTTTCTTTTATACATCTTAGACATCAGTTTAATTGCGTTTCATTACAAATCAGACTTTCTTGATTTGTGTTGTGTATTGATTAGGAAAAAGAGAAAAAAATGCAATTGAAGATCGTATCAGTTCAAAGATTGGTTTCACCGTCAGAGCTATTGTTCACCTCTTTCTTTCTTTTTGTAATGGATGAAAATTTAATAGGTTCTTGACAATGAATCTGTTTTCTTGGATTCCTCGTTGTAGTGCTGTCCTCCTGAACAAGGAAGACAGCACTACACAAGAGTGTATCATTCATACTTTGGGTGTTTTTTATCATTAGTCATTAGGATTCCAATTGTTATGCCGATCATTTTCTCATATTGGGGTTAGCTGTTAAGTCACCATCATCACGTAATGTAATTTATAGTCCCTATTATATCAGCTTTTTGTATTGTTATCGTTATTATCATTAATCATTGTTCTTTGGTTTACGTGCTATGTATTAGGAGAAGGATTTCTTTTTGTTTTACTAAATACTTTCTCTCGTTCTTAATCGAACGAACGAATAAAACGCAATTTATAATCATCAGTAAGATTGCGTTCCAGACAAAAAAATGTAGCTCTAACAGTGGAGCCATCAGACAGAGAAGGAAAGAGGAAAGATAGAAATAGGGTGGAATGAGGGAAGAAGGAAATCGGGAAAAGAGGAAGGAAAGGAGAGAAGGAGGAAGAAGCACGAATCCAGGCGGTGCAGCGGACGAAAGAGGGAGGCTGAGAGAGTGAGAGAACTGAACAATTATGCACCATGTGATTGTATGCATGCCATTGTCCTAAGAGACAAAAAATGGGAGAGAAAAAAATCAGATTGAGACTGCAAGGTCATGTTGGGACAATAGGACCATTGCGGACCACGGGTCCTCATGGGGCTGAGGAGAGGAGGGACTGTGACCTTGGTGCCGGCAACCACAGGACTCCGGATTTAGAGGCTCGGAGTTGTTTGGGGTGGCTGGGGGGGGGGGGGGACCACAGTATTTCGTGCAGCCTCTTTGCCGAATTATGAAAGAATTTGGTTCTAGGAGATCCGGAGGGAAAATGGTCGTTGGGTATCCTATCGGTCGCAAATCAAAATATGGTTTATTTTCCTAGTTCGTGCTGTAGAGGTATGTTTTGCATGCAATTGGCCTTTGGAAAGGCAGATGCTTTATGTAGGGACTTTGTGAGTATTTGGCCTAGGGAATGTTAGATATAAACTATATAGCTTTAAACCTTGCTCATCATGTTATAGAGGTAATCTCACAGGCGAGTAACTCCAGGAAAATTAGCCGAAAAGAATCTTAGTTTTTTGTCATGTTAACCATGGTGTAAAGATATTTAGCAGGAAATTATCCCCTGCGGAAAGACAGAGAAGCTTGGTTTGGTGCCTCGTTCGTATGAAGCTTTGTGGAAGGCCTGTTGCGGGTGTTTGGTCCCGAGAAAGGTGGATAAATATAGTGGAAAAGGGAAGATGTACAATGGTGCCAAATAGGATGTGTATAAGACAGGTAGATGGAGAATCACTGTTAGTACTGTCTTGTATTATGACGGTAGTTTGCAAGTGACTGACTATAAAGATAAAAAAAAAAAAAAAAATGTGCTTAACTAGAGTGGGGGTGGAAACAGTGGTGATATTCAAACAAACAGCAGACAGACAGATATGGATATCGTCAACGTGTTATATTAACCTTGAATACCGTACACGTTATACTCTTTGTCTCTTCGCTGGCTTTAGCCCCTTTCAATTTATTTTTTCCTCACTCTTTCTTTCGCAGTGTGAATGACAGTCATTTTCGTCGCTGATGTTTGAATTGTTAATACCAGAGTGACGAGTGCAAAAGACGCTCGATATACAGGGCATGGTTTATACACTTTCTACAATTGGCATATTGTGCCCTGTTAATGGCAGAGCTATTGGCGTAAATGCATTAGCGTGATCATCAGAGTTATATAATCTCTATGATCCAAGATTTTTCCAGACGGGCTCATGCTAGAGGCTAGTTAACTCTTTTTTCATGGGTGGATGTTAGATGATGATAACTAGTTTTGTATTCGGCAAAATGTTTTGCGTAATGCTAGGATTCTTTGGTAAGTATATGATGAGCAAAGGAAAAGGAAATTAGAAGGGAAATTAGCAACTCTCGGGATGTTGGTATGTCAATATGTATAGCCTTATATATATCATACTGATATCTAACCATATGTTTAAGACTATTGGTAAAAAGCGAGTAATCTTTACATTTTGGTGCCGAGGGGATGATCAGAGGATGGTGAGTTTACAAAAGAAATGAAAATAATAAGAAGAAATAAGATGAGCATTAGCGAAATGATTACCAATGAAAAAAATAACCCTAATTATGATGATAAGTTATAAGGTAAGTCTATAACTTCCCAAAAATGATATAACAGTAAATCAGAGCAATGTTAAGCTTAATGAGTTCAGACCTGGCGACGGCTTGGTGCAGCGAAGGGATGTGTTGCCTGAATCCCCGTCTTGACAGAAAGAACGCACGTAGGTACTGCATGGCAAGAGCCCGGATGTGCAGTCATGAGGAACCGCATTCTCAACGCATTATTGGCTCTCTGATGACCTAATAGTGAGACGGTTAATGCCTTGGGTTTACAATTTATGCTACCATTGATTTTAAAGCGTTTACACTTGCTTACGTGTTTTCATTCTGGTCTTATAAAACGCCTGATTTCTTGAATAGTTTGGATGCTGATCTGGATTTGGTTACGTTTCCTCTTTTCTTTTTCTTTCTGTCTTTTTCCTCAATTTATTATTATTTCTTTATTAGCCGCTGCAATTTCGCTTAACTCATTCCTACTTTGCAGCGAACTCAAAGTGAGGGAGTTACTGTCCTTATCGATACGCCTCGAAGCAATATCCTAACCTTATTTCCACGAACGGAAATCTTAGAAGTTTGCAACAGGATCTCAGTCATTTGGATGGACTTCTCAGGGAGGTTAACTTTAGAGAGTCTCCAGTGAAGAGTCTTAATAGTATCCTTAAACAGGAAAGCAGGTCTTCGGTGCTTGGTTTAATACTAATAACAATAATAATAATAACAATTCACTGAGATTTTGCTCATGTCCCAGTGATGTTTAGTCAAGGAAACTGCGGTCTGAGAAGAACGACGAGAAGCCAACGACAAGATTAAAGGCTTGAGAGAGAAAAAAAAATTAGGGGGGAGGGGGTGGAGTGGTGAGGAAAAAAACATTAAACAGATCTCAGCTGTTTTGAACACGATTACAAACCAGTGCACAAAGCCGTCCCCAATCGCGATCGAAATCTACGCACTACGCACAGACTGTAAAATGAATTAAGGCGAGCTCCCCTCCCCCCCCCCCCAAAAAAAAAAAAAAAAAAAAAAAAAAACAGAGGTCAGAGGTGCGCACACTACGATGCAGAAACACCGTCTGCCAGTGGGTACATTTGTTTT
>BOPN01007337.1:42820-45320 GCA_017312705.2 Penaeus japonicus | reverse complement strand
GTTTTGGTATAACGCGTAAAAGAGATTCTACGAAAAGTGTACGACACTTGGCGAGCTGAAAGTACTAGTTTAAGAAGGGCCTCAGGAAATGGAGGTCGTTTCTGTCCTCCACAATATTCGTCACATCATGTTGGATGCCACTATGAAAAAACTCTCCATGATAAGAACGAACATATTGGGTAAAGAGAAGTCATAACTTTTTTCGTATGTTGCTGTTATGCTTAGGAATATGTTTATATTGTGGCTTTGTACAGAAACTGAGCAACAGAGAGAGAGAGAGAGACAATACGAGTTTATGACCCGTACCTTGAGGAAACCTTATTTACATATCAACCCATCCAATACACAGACTTGGCAGTATATATATATATATATATATATATATATATATATATATATATATATATGTGTGTGTGTGTGTGTGTGTGTGTGTGTGTGTGTGTGTGTGTGAAAGATGGTAGTATGCAGTAACGCATTTAATATAAAAATACAAATTTAACCTTCCTAACCGGGACTCGAACCCGAGCCGTCAGATTGACAGACCCAACCCTGAATCCAATAGACCACACGACCTATATATACAAAATTAAGGGGATGTGAATTGAGAGCATTTTTTTAATATTGTCTTTAGGAAATGAAATATTGATGTTACATATGAAAATTACAGCCGATAATTTTATTTTATCTATTTCAATTATCGATATGTTGTCCAACATTTATCATCTAATAATGAATGTAATGTCCACTTGGTATAATGTAAACTATTTTTAAATGTGTTTTTTTATGCATAGACTTGCAACAGGCATGCATGGTGCATGCTTTCGGGAAACTATAGTTTTATAACAAAAACGGTGCTTAGTATTCTATGTATGGTAATGACCTGGGCCACCAAGGATCTTCCGTACTAATTGCATCTTGATTTAGTGCGTGTATGTTATTGCAACCACTTTGATAGAGTTTTATTCAGCGGAAGGTCCAACAAGTGCTTCTTAGAGTTGGGTTTGTGGTGTGTAGTGCGAAAACCATGCTTGTGATATTCTTGTGAATTTTAATATGTTATTAGACTCATGTTAGTGAAGCAGAATCTAGAAATATTTTCGCTGTGTGTGTGTGTGTGTGTACGCGTGCAGTATAACTTTGTTATTTAATTGTGATTTGGGGCTGGTTGTTGCGTGTAATTGGTATGATTTTAAATATCTGTTTGAATTTTCCACTGGTGATCAAATGTACTGGTCGTAAGTTTGGTTATTTCTGTAGTTCGTTCTATGTAATGTTACGATTTAGATAAGGGTTTCTAAAACTTTTATCAAAAATCAACCCCCAAGCTTTTGATTCAAGGAGAGGAAAATCCTGATATAATGAGTAGTAGTAGTATAATTGCAGAGTAATGAAAGCTAACACTCAAAAAATAAATAAGTGGAGGTATAGGTAATATGTATTAAATAAATTCTCTTACACTGTTGACATCATGATAGTGAAGGATGTGCCTGGTGAGTTTTAACAAGGACGTTGATGTTAGATTGATATTTACCTTGCTCTTCCAGGTATTGGAGGCTTAAAGGTCCCTTCAACCCCAAAGTAAACATTCATCGACCACCTGGTTACTCATTGATCCCCTGGCTATTCATCTATCTAAAAGGTGTTCCAATCATGCGATTATCTGTGTGATATCCAGAATCATTGGTGGCTAATCGCTCAAGTAGTACTATCTAATGTCAACTCGAAAATTATAACAATGTGACAACTTGGAATCCCCTTCTTAGCAACACGGCATACATTCTAACATGTTTAGTAAGCATACTCAACACTTCTTAAACGAAAACACCAAGCACAGTCATATATTGCAATTACGATCATATTGGTTGTTATCGTTTTTTTTTTTTTTTTTTTTTTTTCTTTTCTTTATTGTTGAAATATCAGGAATTGTAATAATGATGATAATAACATCGATAATTTCAACAATGATAGTATTTTATAATAATTACAATAATGATAATATTGATAATAATAATGAAGATAATCGTTACAAGATGCTTCCACTTCTACTACTACTAATCATGATACTACTATAATGGTGGTAGTAATAGTAATAACGATATCGTAAACATCCTTTTCCTTACTAATATGATTGATGATATAGTTGCAACGATTATTACTATTGCTATCATCATTATAGTAGTGTTATGATTATTTTTTGTAATAGTATTAGCATCATTGTGATAACCATCATCATTATTATTATCATAACATAGTTCAGATAAGATAAGCAATCAGTAATAAGAAATTATGAATAATTTTAGATAAAAATAATATCAAGTTATTGTGATACCTTGTAATACCCTTCAATATTTAGCTTTTCAGAGCATGAATATTTATATTCGTCAAACGAAATGAAGAGTTAGGCAAGTAACATCTATTTATACAGGTCGAACTTCAACGCATACATTAGTATATCAAAAATCATACAGCAACATATATAATGAAACCACACATTCAAACT
>BOPN01007337.1:25320-27820 GCA_017312705.2 Penaeus japonicus | reverse complement strand
CAGCTTCCATGCCGCCCGATTTCCTGGCGTGATTCCTGTAGCTGATGTGCTTCATGGATGCCTCTTCGTCCTCCTTGCAAAAGGGGCAGTGTATATAAAGCGCTTACATTAAACGACGGTTCCTGTTTGCACGTCAATGACGGAATATTTGCTGATGTGTGACGTACCTACTCATTATCCAAGTACCACTGTAGGATACTACAGTACTGACGTCGCCATGCTCATCAGGAACTTTACCTCAATTCTTCTATATAGTTATCCCACACCTTCTCCATGTGCTATAAAAAAAAAAAAAAAAAAAAAATCCTGTAGACATCTGCAGACCACCACATCTCACACCTTGCACTGAAGCTTTTTCCAAATCCTTCATACTTCTACAGGCCACTTCATCCTACACGAGATTGATGTAAACCTGCAGAAGCTTCGACTCGATGTAGGAGTCCATGCTGACCTGGTGGAGCTTTACACAGGTTGACTCACAGTTATGGCAGGTAATGTCGATCCTAGTGTCTCACTTGAGGGAAGTGAAATTGATGGAAACAGAACACCTACAATGCTACATGGGTCACTTCAGCTGTGCAACCATCACTTGCAGCTGTGTATGAGAGAGAACGTATTTTTCGTCTTATTTTCTCTCTGATGCTGAAACGAGGTTTCTTCTGGTGCCCAGGTGCTTCTTATGAGAGAAACAAGTAGCAGGGGTGATGGCGTTTCCGTAATAAATGAAGTTGAAGGCGGAAGTGCAATTGGTGTAGGAGAACGAGGCAGCTGCATTGGTGCACGGAGTCACATGTTTCTTCTTTCCTATCGCCGCCCTTGTTATCTTCAAAATAACTTATGTTTGAATTCATCATTCTGTGGCAGTAAGTATAAAGCCCTTACATTGAACGACGGTTCCGGTTTGCACGTCAATGACGGAATACTTGCTGATGTGTGACGTACCTTCTCATTATTCAAGTACCACTGTAGGATACTGACGTCGCCATGCTCATCAGGAACTTTACTCAATTCGGTAACATGAGAGACTGATTGATGAGGGTGGATATCGAAAAAAATAATCAATCAGATCTGTAGCAGCTATATTTGCGTGGATCTATTGCGACTGTTAGCGACAAGGAGAAAATCACAATTCTTATATTTCTAAGAATTTTACTGTAAAACTTCTCCACGGGATTGCACAAATCCACATTTTTTTGTATTTCATTTTTCGATTCTTCATAAAATTCATCTACCCACCTCTCCCTAGACGATGGTCAGAAAACATTCAAAAGCTCTAAAATCTCTCACCTTCAAGGGGAAACCCTAACTGATGGCCTTTTCTGTGCATCCACCCTGCAGGTCAACTTCATTAGTTGCTAACATCATATAAACCTTCCTCTGTTATGTTAATGACCTACTCATTTACTGTCTCTGGCCTTAATATACATTTTACAGCAGACACCTCCCTGATTCCTACATATCCTTCTTATTTTTAATTATTTATTTATTTATTCATTTATTTTTATTAGCGCTGTATTTCATATCTTTCTTGCTGTATTTTGACATAACACCATGTCCCTCTACACTCAAACTCACCTGGCACTTATCTGCCTCTTCATATATCAACTGTTGAGTACTAATATCGTACATACAGACCATATATCGCAATTTCGGGATAACTTAGGCCATAACGAAATATTTCTTCAGCTCGCCCTGCCACTCTTCCGCCTGGGCAAGGAAATACTCTACTAAGGTAGCCGAAAGTGCACTACTAATTACCTCTCTGACCCCTAAATGTGATACACCAGATAAGAATCGGAGGATAAAAGGGACAATGTAATCTCTGCAATCCTTGCAATGCAAGACCCACATCTCCACCAATTGTGAACAAGAGGACTTCTCACTGGCTGAACGTATTATGATGGTATCAATTTAACCAGGATCTCACATGAGATGCTTTATGTAAAATATTTTTTTACCATTGATTTATTTCACAAATGTTCTTGCATAAACACAGTAAAGAATTAACCGAGGTAAATTTCAGCGGGATTTAAACCAGAGGATATAATATAAATATAAGAATTCACGTTAGTATTGTAGTCAGTATATGTACATATATACATATATACATATATATATGTATGTGTATGCGTTTATGTGTGTGTGTACAAAAGTAAGTGTGTGTGTGTGTGTGTGTGTGTGTGTGTGTGCATACGTGCATATATATATATATATATATATATATATATATATATATATATATATATATATATATATATATATATATATATATGCTACTCGCATACTTACCTTGTTCCACATATCCTCTCCCTCCTCTTCGTATCCTTACCTTTTTCCACGCATCTTCATCCCTAATTCTCATGTACAGAGTCCTCTTCCCCGAAATTCTGTCTCATAATTGGACTTTCTCTCCTACCCATTCCCGACTATTCCCTTCTTTCCTACAGATCCTTTATGATGGAAAACACTTACACTTAAACTAGGGATGCAACGTGTTTAC
>BOPN01007337.1:17820-20320 GCA_017312705.2 Penaeus japonicus | reverse complement strand
TGTACTGTTGGTAATTGTATTCTCACAACGGGCGCCATGGTGTCGCTCTTAGTCTTGGGCCCTTAAAGCATGTGGTGACACTTTGCATCATTCCATTAGCTGTTTCGTGTGGTAGGTAGAGGGGGATTTGTATTCTCTCTTTTATCATTTTCTCTTTTGTTATTCTATTTACTACTACCAAAGCGAGTGGGTGTCACCTGTGTTTCTTTTTTGTTATTCTCTGCTACTACCGAGGAGATTTTGAGGTCGGGTGATAACGTGGGGCCGTCTGAGGAGGAATGTACTTTATGCTCATGTCAGCAGGGTCACTAGTCGGTTTTGTTGCTGTGACATAACTGCCCGGCGAGTTGATGTAGGGTTCTGATGTTGCTGGGTCAAGGTAGCATTATGGACGATTTCTCATATATCACAGTGCGTGTAGTCATTGGATTTGAAGGTATTTCAGAGGTAATTTAAAGTTAATGGGTAGATACGTTCACAAGGGGTTCATTGAGGCTGACCCTTGCTACCAAGGGGAAGGCATATTAATAGCCTTCTGACCTTGAAGGCCATCATGAGTATTGATTCGTGCTGTAACTCCTGTGGAGCAAACACTAAACAGGTCTAGACACAACGGCATCTGAACATAAACTACTGAGACTGACTTTGCTTTTCACTTGACACTTTATAACTTTCTCAACTCGGTCTTCTGACATAGCCATGGATAACTGAATGGTAGGATGTCGTGACGTGCTGGTTGAAGTTATGTCCCGCATCTTCATTACGTCTTGTATGCTTGGTTTTCAAAATCTTGACCCAAATCACCATCATCAACGAAGGTTGTATGTTTCCAACGATGCTACGAAGATTATTGCTCCCTCAGATTCCATGCCGCCCGATTTCCTGACGTGATTCCTGTAGCTGATGTGCTTCATGGATGCCTCTTCGTCCTCCTTGCAAAAGGGGCAGTAAATATAAAGCGCTTACACTGAACGACAATTTCTGTTTGCACGTCAATGGCGGAATACTTGCTGATGTGTGACGTACCTTTTCATTATTCAAGTACAACTGTAGATTCTACAGTACTGACGTCACCATGCTCATCAGGAACTTTACTCAATTCAGTGGCATGATAGATTGATTGATAAGGGTGGATAACGAAAAAAATAATCAATCAGATCTGTAACAGCTATATTTGCGTGGATCTATGGCGACTGCTAGCGACAAGGAGAAAATCACAATTCTTATATTTCTAAGAATTTTACTGTAAAACTTCTCCACGTGATTGCACAAATCCACTTTTTTTGTCTTTCATTTTTCGATTCTTTATAAAATTCATCTACCCACCTCTCCCTAGACGATGGTCAGAAAACATTCAAAAGCTCCAAAATCTCACCTTCAAGGGGAAACCCTAACTGATGGCCTTTTCTGTGCATCCACCCTGCAGGTCAATTTCATTAGTTGCTAACATCACATAAACCTTCCTCTGTTATGTTAATGACCTACTCCTTTACTGTCTCTGGCCTTAATATACATTTTACAGCAGACACCCCCCTGATTCCTACATATCCTTCTTATTTTTATTTATTTATTTATTTTTATTAGCGCTGAATTTAATTTCTTTCTTGCTGTATTTTGACATAACACCTTGTCCCTGTACACTCAAACTCACCTGGCACTTATCTGCCCCTTCATATATCAACTGTTTTTTTTTACTAATATCGTACATACAGACCATGCATCGCAATTTCGGGATAACTTAGGCCATAACGAAATATTTCTTTAGCTCGCCCTGCCACTCTTCCGCCTGGGCAGGGAAATACTCTACTAAGGTAACCGAGAGTGCACTATTGATTACCTCTCTGACCCCTAAATGTGATACACCCGATAAGAATCGGAGGATAAAAGGGACGCCTGATAAATAAGTTTACTGTATAATGATATAGTGATAGTAAAACATTCTAATGCAGGACTCGCATCTCCACCAATTGTGAACAAGAGGACTTCTTACTGGCTGAACATACTAGGATGGTAACAATTTAACTAGGATCTCACATAGGTAAAATATTTTTTTTTTGTACCATTGCTTTATTTCACAAACATTCTTGTATAAACACAGAAAAAGATTAACCTAGGTAAATTTCAGCGGGATCTAAACCAGAGGATATAATATGAATATAAGAACTCACGTCAGTATTGTAGGACTATAGAAGTAAATATATGTACTACAATTAAGAATATATAAATCACTCCTTAGTCTACATGCAATAGGAAATGCACATTTTATATTCAAACACAAAAACACACACGCACACACACACACATATATATACATATATACATACACACACACACACACACACACACACACACACACACACACACACACACACATATATATATATATATATATATATATATATATATATATATATATATATATCAATATATAGATATATCAATATATATATATAATATATATATATATATATATATATATATATATATATATATATATATA
>BOPN01007337.1:0-2500 GCA_017312705.2 Penaeus japonicus | reverse complement strand
GCTAGTGTGTTTCATGGCAGAGCCGGGGGAGCGGTAGCTAGCTGACCGCTCCCCGTCGGAGAGTGGGTGATTGAGGAGTGAGGATGAGGTTAAACTAGGTCAAACCTTTTACCCTGACTTGCCAGTTGGGCTCGGGTGGGCATGAGCCAGAGCAGCGGATGGTAGTCACGAGGCAAGCAGCCATGTGTCAAGGGGCACTTGGAGTACATCTCAAAATATGTGTATCATTATTCCCAAGATGGAAAAGGGAACAGTTGCCTACAGAAACTAACAACAGAGGGTGAATGTAGCGGCTCATTTTAGCCAATGGGATGACATCCCTATGGGGTTACCCATGCTGAAATTTGGCATGAATTTAGTTGACATGATTAGGGATAGGTATGTAAGATACAAACTGGAAGTTTGTGATTAGTTACCTATATGTCATCATGAAGATACCGTGTTGGGGGAGGTTGCAGCTATTCTATACAAACCTCTATGTTCTAGCCGTCGTTGATAAGATGAACGTGCAGAATTTATATAACATTACTGGGAGGGTCGACATATTTGACCGGATGTGCCACATCATCTCCGGACTCTCGGAAAGTCGCATGGTTACGTTTGTGTAGTATTTCTAAAGAGCGATTGTTGTGCTGTTCCCGGGTCCACTAATGATTTCAGTTGCATTCAAAGTTATCCTGGGTTGCCGAGGATCTCACCCCTTCATACATTCAACATTGTACACAGAGAGAAAGGTGTCATATGTGCCTCAAAATTATGAACATTGTCATTATTTTCGGAATTAAAGTATCGATATAATACGAGGGAAGCATATTTATCACCAGCAGCGAAATCAATTATTGGTTTTGGTGGGCAGGCGTGATTACCTGACGCCCACACCCCTGCTCTGCTGCCCTTATGCTAAGCGAAAGGATTCTCAGCTATTATTGTCTACATTTTCTTTTATAAGACACTTAGCAGAGTATACAGAGTATATCATATGTTGAAATGAGGCATAGTAGATATATGGAAACGTTCATCAATATGTCCTGTAAGTCATAAACACTCACCTTCTCGAGCAGATAAAATCTGTTTGAATATGTATGATTTTGATTTCGCTTTCACGTTCTCTGCCGCATGATATATTCTGCACATGATGCGACAGCGCACATTACACTTCAATCATAAAGACTGAATCAAATTGGCTCTCGTCGCTCAGGCTCCGTCGTGTCGCTTGGAAGCCTGCTGTCAAGGTAAAGTGACGAGATTCGTCAGCGAGAAGTAATGGATATTATAGGACCGGATAAATGAAACAAGGAGAATAGTGACCAATAATTTGGACAAATATAAATACGGAATTCATAATGCTGGAAATTAATTGATAAATTCAAGTTTCACTGTTAGACTGTTAGTACACTATATAGATTACTGTAGCGCCACGTATGCTTATCTGCAGTCAACAATTAGGGGGATATGGACGGCGTCCTTCAACTGTCGTGAATCAGTATTTGCGCTCACACACGGAGGACACTAAGCTTGTCCTTCACAATTCTGTTCATTTTCTCGTTCTATCTATGGTATGAAAGAATGGCCGAATAAAATTCATGCTTATGAGGCTGCACTTATTAAAACTACCTGTCTTTTTGCCAGCAGTTTCCATATCTATGTTCATAGTTCTTCAAGCGTTCATAAATATCGAATCAGATAATGAAATTGATGGGAAAAAGGGAAGAACCTGGGCCAGTTGCACTTGCTAATATCAGAATAATTTGGTTTATATCATTTCGTGTATTTTGATTGGCTATAAGCGATATTTACCTTGTCAATGTATGCACTTTAATAAAAATTATCGCTTAGTCGACCCTAATTAATCAATTTATTCTATAAGTAATTTTTACTTTGGTGATTTCTTTTGCCACTGAAACCTTCTCTTAATCTCTAAACACATTTTCCGAGTTAATTTAGTCCAATTGAAGTTAATAAGACTGAATTTGCTCCGTGAAAGGTTAGATGGAAGTTTTTGTTTCTAAAATGGACTGAATGCTGCGTGGATCTAGATTAATCATTTAATTTCAATTAAAAGTTAATCAAGTTCAGTTTCTTAATTCCGGCGTCGAATTCCCAATGACGGAGAGCCGAGTTCAGATTCTTAATTCTCACAGAAAAAATAAGAGAGACCTCGGGGAAGTTTCATACGACAATCTTTTTTAAACAACTCTCGAGAAAGTCTAATTAAACCGCTCGGCAAAGGACGAGCGATGTTCGGATTAATCGTTCTCATATGAACTATTACGAAGTCGCGAAGATGGGTTGAGTGCAGTGATATGGGGACAAGGAAGATAAAATTTCCATCATAAATGATAAATGTTCTGACGAATCATATCTTATTCTATAACACTTCATCAACAAAAATAACAATTATCAACGCAATAAAACGTGAGAATATTAATAAAAACTTAATATATACAACGTAACCAATCTTAATCTCTCTCTCTCTCTAAATATATATATATATATATAT
>BOPN01007336.1:57618-61012 GCA_017312705.2 Penaeus japonicus | reverse complement strand
AGAGAGAGAGAGAGAGAGAGAGAGAGAGAGAGAGAGAGAGATAGATAGATAGATAGATAGATAGATAGATAGATATAGATAGATAGATAGATAGATAGATAATTATAGATATATATATATACATATAGATATATATAGATATGTATGTATGTATGTATATATATATATATACATATCCATTTTTCCATCAATCAGTCTATTTATTTATCTATCAGTCTATCTATATCTCTAGCTATCAGTCAATCTAACTAACTGTCACTCTTTCTATCTCTCCATCTATATCTATCCATCAATCAATCAATCAAAATACCTATCTATCAGTCTAATAATAAAAAAAAACTATCACTCTATCTATCTATCTTTATATCTATCCATCTAATTATCCATCCACCTTTCAGTCTATCAACCTATCTATCTGTCTATTTACTTCTCTCTAGACACTTGTATGGATAGTGTACAATGTACAAACTCCTACTAATATGTATATAACATCACTTTCATATAAAATCATATGTACAGTGCACTGCCAGTGTGTCAGCTGTGTTGAATAATTTTCCGCGTGACATGTCAATAGTTGTAAAACCTTATTTTCCGTTTTGATGTGTTCCCTGAAAACATGATGAAGTGACCTGGCTACAACACTTCATTTACATATCAGTCACAGAGCATGTGTGAAATCTTTGATCTATTTTTTTTTCTTTTCTTTGTTTATATGTTTGGGTAGTGTGTTTGTGTGTTCGTCTGTTTTTTTTTTCATCTCTCTTTATCTTTATCTATCTGTCTTCTCTCTCTCTCTCTCTCTCTCTCTCTCTCTCTCTCTCTCTCTCTCTCTCTCTCTCTCTCTCTCTCTCTCTCTCTCTCTCTCTCTCTCTCTCTCTCTCTCTCTCACTCTCTCTCTCTCTTGCTGCATCCTAATACTATATACATGAACCCTGAATGCCGACAAAAACAAATTGATTTCCACTATTGAAGGCCTGAAAAATTATACCATATAAGCACACTTACAACTCTCTTCCCTCTGCTCAAATAAAATGATTTTACACATATTTCACTCAAAATGATGGAAGTGGAAAACAGTCACACAAGAATACGATGATAATGAACCGTGAACTGTAATATTTTCAAGTCCCCTTCCCTCCTCCCCTTCCTCTCTCCTCTCCCTCTCCTCCCCTTCCTCTCTCCCCTCCCTCTCCTCCCTTAACTCCCCTCCTTTTCCACCATTCTCACTCCCCTTCTTCCTCTTCCTTTCCCATCATTCCCCCCCCCCTCCCCCTCTCCTTCTTTTCCCTCCCCTTCCCCCCATCCCCTTTCCTTCCCTTCCCTTCTCCTTCCACCCTCTACCCCTCTCTCCCTTCCCCTCTCCCATTCCCTGCCCTCCCCTCTCCCCGTCCATCTCCTCCTCCCCCCCCCCTCCTTCCTTTCCCTCCACCCCCTTCCAAAATATGACCTATGAATATAAATAATGAAACATATATAGAGATCAAAGTGACACTGCTGTGACGTGAAGATTATCATTGAATTTAGAAATGAATAAAAGTGATGAAAAAAATGACAGGATTTCTTTCAAGAGTGTTTCGATTCCATGCTCCCCCCCCCCCCCCCTTATCCCTTTATCCTTTTCAGTTATAAATCTGATGGAAATAAAAACACAAGGAAAGAAGGTGGAAGGATGTAATATGTAACTTTTTATTGCCCATTACTATCTACCCTATTATGTGTGTGTGTGTCTCCCTCTCCTTATATACCTTCTTCTCCCTCTCATCCTGATGGCGGAATCTCGGAGTTTCTTTGATACGTATTTTCCTTCTTGTATCGTAAGATCGAATTGATTTCAAGAGAGAAAGAAAGAAAGAAAGAGAGAGAGAGAGAGAGAGAGAGAGAGAGAGAGAGAGAGAGAGAGAGAGAGAGAGAGACAGAGACAGACTTTTTTTACTTTGAGAGAGAGAAAGAGAGAGAGATAGAGAGAAAGAGAGAGACAGACAGACAGAGAGAGAAAGAAAGAGAGAGAGAGAGAGAGAGAGAGAGAGAGAGAGAGAGAGAGAGAGACAGAGAGAGAGCATCTCTCCCCCCTACTCAGAGTCCTGATAGCGTGTCCAACCAATTTCGAACACACTGTCATAGCTCAGTCGTGAATTTTTCGAACAGATCGTTATGACATCAATCACAAACACTACCGGCAAAAATATGCTTTCATAGTCGAGTGAACAACGTATACTTATTGCGTGGTTCATTTGCATATTAAACGGGATGCTGTTTCGCTGGATTCGTCTCGGTTTTGGGGGGTCGTGTGTTCGGGTGGGTGGTTTCGGGTTGGGGGGTATGGGGTAAGGGGGAGAGTAGGTAGGTAGACAGGGATGGTAGGTCTTGATCTGTCTGTTTGTCTGTCTTTCTGTCTGTCCCTTCGGTTTTATTTCTTCATCCTCTATCTGCATAATACAAAAAGAGATAGAGGGATAATCATACTAACACACACATAAGTATTTACACATACACACATACAAGCGAACGCGCACCTAAACATATGCACAAAAGCATATACACACACATAAACACACACACACACACACACACACACACATCAAATCATCAGCGAATGAATGAATGTTTTTTTATATGCACTCGCCCTCAACAAACCAACAAACCCAAAACATGAATGAAAACGGAGAGCCAAAATCAAAATGAATACAAATATAGATATATTAGGCCAATTGAAGAGAGCAATTCAAAGAAAATTGCCTTTGAACTGCTCACAATTTTCACGGCTGTTGAGACTATCGGATCAACGGGAAAAGAAGCTATAGACTCCGATATCCAACTCCCCTCTTCTCTCCTTCTCTCCTCCCCTCTTCTCTTCTCCTCTTCTCCCCTCTTCCTTTATTCCCCTTTTATCCTCTTCATAACCTCTTTCCTCCTTCTCCACACTTTTTTTTTTATCCCTCCTCTTACTATTCTTTCCTATTTCTCCCCCCCCCTCCTCCCATTCCTGTTCATTCTACTTTTTTCCATTCCTTTCTCTTCTCCCCTCCCCATCTCTGTTTTCATCTTCTTCTTCTCTTTCTCTTTTCTTCTCTCCCTTCCAGTTTCCTCCGTCTTGAGACCTTACCTTCTTCCCCTTCTCTTCCCGTTCCTATCTTTCGCCCATCCTCCCTCTTCTTCTTCTCCTTCCATCTCCCATTCCCCTCTTCCTCCCCTTTCTTCTTCACACCCTCTACCTTCCTTCCCTATTCACCCTCCACCTCTCCATTCCCTCCATATTCACCCTCCACCTCTCCCTTCCCTCCCCATCCCCTCCCCCCTCACCCGTTCTTCCCCATTCCCGCTCCATCCTTCATCCACCTCCCCCCCCCCCCCCACCTCCCTCACTCCTCCACCCCACCCCCCACCCCACCCATCC
>BOPN01007336.1:10000-12500 GCA_017312705.2 Penaeus japonicus | reverse complement strand
AGTGATAATAATAATGATAGCAGTGATAATAATGATAATGATAATTATAAAAATAATGATAATAATCATAATACCAATAATGATGGTACTGTTGATAGCAAAGAGGATAAAAGATAGGAATATTGATAATGATGATAGAAATAATGATAGTGATAATAATAATAATAATAAGGATAACAATAATAATACAGATATTGATGATAATAATCATAACATTAATGATAACAAAATAACCACAACAAGAATAATAACAACAACGACAATAGTAAAATCCGCATAAACAATCATGATAAAAATCACAGTCGTAATAAAGATGATAATGACGAAGCAAACAAAAGTCTAACCATGCTAGCACGAGGAGCAAAGAAGGAGAAGCAGAACAAAGGAAAGAAGCAAAGCGCAAATGGACCTCGACTCCTTCTAGGCCTGGCCGATTAGCATGATGAACCGACTGACCGACTGGGCATTAAATAAAAGCTTCTGGCAGCTTAAATACTATAATTGTTGGTCACCTTTAGACAGGGCGAGAGATGGACGATAGGCCTACCTACAACCCTGCTTCCTTCACCCTTTCACACTGTCCTGAGGACTGCCATTGTCATATACACTGTCTTTTATCATATTGATATATCAGTATTTATATAACTATTATTATTATTAATGGTACAATTATCATTACTATTATCATTGTTATTGTTTATATTCAATGACATTAATATCATTATTATGATTTTCTTATTATTATCATGATCATTATTAACACTGTTATCATTACGAGATACATACATAAAAAAAAAATAAAACTCGAAAATACTATTTAAAAAAAAGAAGAAGAAGATGAATACTTATCTATTTAAGAAGCGGCATCTTGCTCCTTCTACTTTATATAGAACGAGTTAGTATTATAAACATTCTTAAATAAATAGCAGTTACGCTTAGCTTACTCTATCACAATTTTCTATCACAAGTCGTGCTGATTTTTTTTTTTTTTTCCCGATTTTTTTTTTTTTTTTTTTTTTTTTTTTAGTTAGTGATTAGGCAATGTTTGCTTGCATGAATGCATATGCAGTCTTACTTTTTGTGTGTTGTTGCCGAAAGAATAGCAACTATATCTATGCCAAAAGGTTAATGAAGATCATCATTATTAGTATTAACCTTAACATCATCGTTGTTATTTCTGTCATTATCATTGTCATTGTTATTATTATCATCATTGTTGTCATTATGATTTTTTTTTTATTGTTGATGTTTTAATTACCATTGATATTATTGCTTTTCTTATTTTTATCATCATTAACGTTACTATTTTTATCATTGACGTTATTATTATCAATGATAAAATTATAATGATGTTTATCATTATTCATATCATCATTATCTTTATAACTATTATCCTTATTATCATTACCATTATCATCATCATCTCTATTATCATATTTTTATCATCATCATCATCATCATTATTAATATATATTATCATCATTATCATTATTTTTGTTATTACTATTGATATTGTTATCATTATCATTGTTGTCATTATCATTATGATTGATATTATCATCATTGTCCCTATTATCATGATCAAAATTGATATAACTATTATCATTATTAACAGTACAATTATCATTACTATGATCATTGTTATTATCTATATTCAATGACATTACCATCATTATTATAATTTTTTTATTATTATCATGATCATTATCAACACTGTTATTACTGAATTGTTGTTATCATCATCACTATCATTGTTATCAACTTATCAGAATAACTTCTATTCATACTATCATTATTATTATCATCATTTATATTATTATCATTAATATTATTATTATTGTCATAATTGTTCCTACTATCATCATTATCTTTATTTTCATTACTATCCTTATCATCATTATCATTATATTTAATATTACCATTATCATTACTACTATAATTGTTATCGTTATCATTATCATCATTACTACTATCATCATCAACATTATTATCATTATTATCACCATTTGTATTACTACTATTGTTATTATTATCACTGGTACTATTACTGTCACTATCATTATTATTATCATTATTATCATTATTTTATTATGACTACTATTCTTATCATTAGCATCATTATTTTTATCATTGTTATCCTTATTATCATTATTATCATGACTAGCGTTGTTATTATTATCATCATTATACTATCATCATTATCAATGCTAGTAATATCATTATGTTTATGGTTGTTGATAAAATTATCTAATTAATTATATCCATCATTATCATTATCATCATCATAACTATCAGTCATCCTCTCCTCCTCCTCCTCCTCCTCCTCATCATCATCATCATCATCATCATCATCATCATCTTCATCATCATCATCATCATCCTCATCATCATCATCATCATCACCACCATCACCATCATCATCATCATCATCATCATCATAATCATCATCATCATCATCATCGTCATCATCATCCTATAAAATATAAGTAATAGAAGTAGT
>BOPN01007335.1:43291-48291 GCA_017312705.2 Penaeus japonicus | reverse complement strand
ACAAAATACCACAAAAGTGGTATCGATGCATTCCTCTCAACCTCTACTATTCATATATAGTGAAATTAATGAGCGCTTCCACCCCTGGAGCCACGATCTGGGTCCCGATAGTAGGGGAGGGCATGAAGTAGATCAGGGAAATTGTGGGGTAAAATATGAATTCCAGCCATATTTCGTATGCAAAATCTTAACCAATTACCCACCTAACTTTGCTTAGGTTTGAAGTTTGCCCTAGCCAAGGGGGGAGGCTTTACCACCTCCCCTGGACCCCCCCCCCCCTTTTTAAGCCACTTAGTGCTACCTAGTGCTACTTCGGTATTACGAAAACCTTAACCCAACTACCTACCTCACTTTGCTTAGTTTTAAAGTCAGCCTTTGCAAAGAGGGAGCTATGCCCCCCCCAGTGGATCTCCCCTATTCAGGGCACTTCGTGATACTTATAATGCGTAATTAGTTCTGTAGATGAAAATGCCGCGACCACGAATAACCTTCACACTACACCATGATGACGGCAACTGAGTCTTCATCTCATATATTCCTCAGGATAGGAAACTAGGATTGATAATGATGCGACCACTCAATAGAGGGCACTCTATTACTATACTGTAAACAATGGGGAATATTGCGCTATCTGTTGAGAGAACATAACAGCACATGCAGGTAATTCATAGGGGGTTTCCAGTCCACACCTTGTTGCTAGCCGTAAATACGTAAACACAGCCATGTTTAAATTTCAAGGCGAGGATGGTGGTTTCAGGGTATCTTGTCCAAGGTATGTTTAATGAAGTGCCCTAAAAAGGAGGGGGTCCAGAGGGGGGCAAAGCCCCCCCCCTTGGTTAGGGATTAATTCAAAACTAGGCAAAGTTAGGTAGGTCATTGGGTTAAGATTTTGCAAGCGAAATATGCCCCGAAGTAGGACGAGGTAGCACGAAGTGCCTTAAAAAAAGAGACCCAGATTGTGGGGTCCAGAGGTGGAATCTTGCATGATTTCCACTATATATGAACAGTAGAGGTTGAGAGGAATCCATCGATACCACTTTTGTGGTATTTGGTAATGCGGCGTTGTTCGGAAAATTTACCGAAGCTTGACTTCTTGAAGCAACCCGGACTTTGTTTGCTAGATTGGATATACATTGGGTAAATTTTACCATAGAGTGGGTAAATTTCTAGAATACTCCACAGCATAAAACCCATCAAAACTGGTATCAGTGGATTCCTTATGGTGTCTTCTACTCAAATATAATAATATTAACCCATTGGTCGCGGTTTTGATAAAATATGTATGCAGTAGAATGGCATGTTTACATTGTCTGGTACAGTGCCATCCGCGTCTACGACTGACTCTGCCTTGGCAGCAAATCATACCATCTGCTGCTAATGGGTTAATAGACAAAATTGACCTTGTGATTTCAGATTTATTTACAAACAAACTAAGCATGATGTGCTCTGAAAAAGGGGGGTCCCTACCCCACCCTGGCTAGGACTAACCTCAAATCTGGGTAAGTATAGCTTATGTTGATGAAGATTTCGTAGAAAAAACTAAAAATCAAAATGAAAACACATTAAAAATATCTGCCAGTATTAGCTTCATGCCATGGCATTCACAATCACTGTACACTGTTCTCATGGTGCACTACACAGGTGAGTAAACTGTAAAATAACATTTTTTATATGTATAATGTACAGTAAACAGAAATATACCATGTTATGTGATTTCTCAGTAGATATTGAGAAAATACCAAGTTTTGATAACTATTTACAGATTTTACCCTACAAGATCCCTGGGGTACTTCATGCTCTCCCCACATATCAGGTCTTCAATTGTTAATATTTTTAGGTTCCATTGACTAAAACTATTATGAATACTCACTAGACATCACAAGAAATCCATTGATACTAATTTCGTTAGGTTGTATGATGCAGACCTATTTTAGAAAATTACCAGCACATGATATGCATTGAAGATGTATGCAAGAGGTTTACCTCTAAATAAGGACCTATCACAAGCTCTTTTGGGCCAGAATATGGGTTAAAGATGTTTGTTGACCTTTTCATCATAATGCCATTAGATTTAGAGACAGCTGTGAACATAGTGTACCATGCGGGTTCGTAAATAGTAAAGTATCATTTACATTTTTATTTTACAGTAGACAGAAATATGCCATATGCTATTTGATTTTTGCCTATCCTTCACCCAAAACCTCCTATCTCCCATAGGTTCACCAAACCTGTTAGATAGGAAACTAAATATGGCACTAGATGGGAAACTACAATTTTTGTCAGTGAAAATAGTGTTGTCAATATTGGAGAATTTACCTAAAACTATCTAGCTATCTTAACCCATTCACGCAGGGGCCGTTCTGGCTTTGCACGGTCACAATACCGGGGTTCTCGAACGCATAATCCTAATGCCTCGAGATTCCCGTATGCACAAGCCGCGAGCCTGGGCTGCCCGCTCGCTCAACCCGAACGCGTGGCTTGCCCTCATAGCTCGTCCCGGGTGTCTGACGCAAAAACCACAATACGTGTCATCACGTCAACCGGCTCCATTGGGTTAATTTAACCACCCACATGATATACTATAAGCGTAGCTATTGCGGCTACCTCCGCCCCTAACGGCACTACGGCTGAAAGGTCAACAAACATCCTCCACATATATGCTGGCAGGATAGAGCTTAGATTTGTTGCTTATTTCGTGACTAACCTCCTGAGTGCATCGTCAATGTATATATTATACTGCTGCCAATAAATTATCGTTGTCGCGATATGATAACCATTTCCTAACTGTCTTGAATAGTTGAATGTAACAAAGCTCCGAACAACAAGTAACACTTAATTGGCCTTTCTTATTATTGGTTTAAGTGTATTTTTATTCGTTTTCATAATTGAATTGACCATCAGGGTCCCCTCTCCCTCCCCCCCCAAACCAGCAAAGGATTAACCCTTTCCCGACGGGGCACGCACTAAGTGAAAACCCCAATGCCGGGCTATTGCAATATTGCATTGGAAACGTCACACTGGCATGACGCCACGGCATCGGGAATTTAGCTGTGTCACACGGGTGTGATGCACCGTTGTCATAAGGTTAAGGGCATAGATGAAGAGTGCCTTATATTTCACTGTTTATCATGATTTTCATACACTAAATCAAAACCACTAGTTGTCCTATGAAACATTAACTTAGTAAATAGCATCTGCAAATAAATGATAAGAAAACTAGGTATTTAATGAATCAGTGAAACCCTGTAGCTCTGCCAACCTTCCTCTTCTAGTGACACAAATGGATGACAAAGAATATCTTGGGAACTTCATAGACAGCGCAAATTGCATATATGAAGGAACTCAACTATCAGTTAGAATTATAATAGAACATCATGTGACAAAAGACTCAGAAGTGTCATTGATTATTAAAGGTATTTACAAAGACAGTGATTGTTGATGTAGGTAACAACAATTCAAGGTAATAAATGCAAAAAAATTGTGAGAGGATCAATGATTTAACTGGAAAGCTTTGTAGACCAAGCTGGTAGCTCCTGTCCTGTATGGGTTAAGGGGGGTTAACCTTGATTTTGCAATAAACTTGTAGTGCTTGCCATGCAAGACCTTAAGAGACAAAATACATTTTTGTATGTATTTTGATGTGATAACCATTCTGAGGCTCTGCAACCTGAAAAATGTGTGTGTGTTTGTGTTTGTGTTTGTGTGTGTGTAAATAGTGTAGGCCCAGTCCTGTGGAGAACTTTTTTCTTATTATTATTATCATAACAGTATAAATGGAAATTATTATAATAAGTTATACAAGAAAAAAACGTAAAAAATAAAGAAATGGACTTAACAGGTGAGGGTAAATTTTCTGAATAGTTCTACATTACTAGATACCAAGAAAAGGGTATCAATGGATTCCTCTTGCCCTCTGCTTCTCATATATTGTGGTTGTAATCTGTGATTCCCCCCATATCCACAATCTGGGCCCTTATTGTAGGGGAGGGTATGGAGTAGGGGAAGTTTGGGGTAATATATGAAGAAATTGCATTGCCATATGACATAAATGTACCATAGTTCTACCATATATCTGTCTGTCATAAAATAAACATGTAAAAGCTGTTTTTCCTATATCGTGTACCGAGTGCACAGCAGTTGTGATTGTCTCCATGCCTACACCATGACATAGCAATTTTTGGTGAGAAGTTCAAATGCACTCTTTCTGGAGCCCAACCTAACCTTATCTAGTTTTAAAGTTGCCCCAAGCTAAGATCTGAACCACCCTTTTTTGGGGGGAGGAGAGTTTTTATTTTGTTTTTTATACATAGAGCTTGGAGTGGTTCCTTATTTAGCAATACACTTTTTGAATACATCACCTGTGTGTGTTCCATTTCGTCAATTTATATCACATACTGGAAACAAGAACACAAACTCACATCTTCAAGATACCATAATTGATGCTAATCTCACTTGAAAGGTCAAACTCACTGATTCACTAACAATAAGGAATATGAAAGCTCTTAGGGTAGCTCTCATTGGCTGTCATTTATAGGAGAATTAGATATCCTTAACCCATTGTGGACAGGGGATAGACTTGCCTGTTCTCCAGTAGGGGTTTTATTTCAGAGCTAGTCAGCTTCACACAACATACTTTGACTTATCCCACTTTATTTCAGTCATTCATTGTAAAACTAGAGTAAAATTGTAGTATAGGATCCATATCAGCTCATTATTTATTTTATACTCAGTGTAATAGAAATATTGCGGTTTTATGAGGGGACAAAAAGCAACTTTATTTTTTTGCATTTATGCACTGTTACGAACGAATACGAAACATACAACCCTGCACAATGAAGATAACATGAAGAGTTAACCATCTACAATGAAGATAACATGAAGAGGTAGGGAAGAGAAAGGAAACCTGTGCTTATGACTGTGTGTGCCACAATAAAAGCATCCCTACTGGCACAGGGGCGCATTTTAGACACTGGGCAAGGCTTGAGTCACCTTCCTCTTCT
>BOPN01007335.1:7500-15000 GCA_017312705.2 Penaeus japonicus | reverse complement strand
ACTAAATGGAGTTGCGAAACAGTATACAGAAAAATACACATATTTATTAGATTAAGCACAAAACAATAGAAACAATATCAATAAATTAAACGAGCATCAGTAATAATAATAAAAAAAGAAACAACAAAAGCCAGATACTTAAGTATGGTATATAGTGAACAGGTCACGTAAATCATTTATGTTCCTTAAGTTCAATTTTGTCAGACTTATTTATCTTATTTTCATTAAACAACTATTATAATATATTCATAAACAAAAAAACAAGATCATCTCTATTCTAAAAAATTATATAAACATGTAGATTAGCGCGGGATGGTAGAAGTCCTGGCCGATGAACAGTCTTCAAAGACGAAAGGTTGTTTGCTGGTTGTTTGTAGCTCCTTGAAGATACGATGAACACCAAGGCGAAAATAGGGTTGAAAGTCCCCTGGAATAAGACGTATTGCTGCCTCACTACAGGGGTATAAAGAAAGGGACAGAGGGAAAAAAGTGATTCGATATAAAAAGAGGAAGAAAAAAAGAAAAAAAAACGAGAAACAGGAAGAGATAAAGTGATCAAAACAAGGAGCAACAGAAAAAAAACGAGAAACAAAGAGAAAGAAAGAGGAGAGAAAGGTAAAAATAACTAATAGACGGATCCCCCCACTCCCCCCCCCCCCCCCCCAACACTGATTAAGAAAACATCAACTTAGTCACACAAACACTTCATGGCTTGAGTGGATCCTTCTCTTTCTTCCTGCATAACTCCATCGCCTTCGTAGTCTCTCAACGGAATGAGAAAAATGGCAGCGTTCACTCTTATCAAGATGGGAAACCTAATTAAATCCTTTTTTTTTATATGAGTATTCAAGAAACTGACTTTTTATTTTTCCTTTTCATAATTTCGTATTTATTATTATTATTATTATTTTTTTTTAATGGACGCTATTGCGAGGAAACGCAATGATAAAGTTAGTTTTATGTGTTGTCTTTTTTCTCATGTTCTTTTATTATTATTATCTTTGTTGATGTTATTATCATTATCGCCATCATCTTTGTTACTCGCGTGATAATGATGATATCAACGATGATGATGATAATGACAACAATAAAAATGACATTAATAATGATACTAAATATATAAAAAAAGAATACTGATAATAACAATAATGATTACAATAACAACAATAGAAATGACAATGATAATGATAACGCCATTATTATCATTATCATTAATGTTGATCTATCTATATTATCATTACTTCATTAACTTTATTTCTTTACCTCATTTCAAAAGTTTCTTCTTTGACCTCTTAGTGTCACTGTGCTTATGTATTCCTTAATTTCACACACACACACACACACAACAACAACAACAACAACAACAACAACAATTTAACAACAACAACAACAACAAACACACAAGAATAAAAAAAAAAAAAAAATCCGAGTTCTCAAGCACAGTCCCTTCGCGTTCCCCTTTTCCATTTCTTGAAAGTTGTAAGCGTTCAGCCATGGCAGGGAAAAAGCTCCCGGGAGACCCTTCTTCAGGTAAGATGTCGCACTTAAACTGCGCTTCGTACGCATATGAAGATCGCATAACCATCGGAGGTGAGTTCTCAGGGGAATGAGCCTGCAAGTCGATATACTAAATGACTAGCTGGGTTCGAGCAGTGTCTCCTTTTGGCGAATTTCGAAGCGGGTATCGAAAGTTAGTGTTGTGGTTTGTTGTGTTGTGCAGGTTGGACTGTATATGCTGGCGAAGGGGTTGCAGAGGATTTATTGATGGGATGTTTAGATAGTGTGAGTGTGTTTGTTTGTTTGTTTGTTTGTTTGTGTGTTTGTGTGTGTGTGTGTGGCGTGTGTGTTTGTTTTTATATTTTTGTCCTTGTGTGTAAACTTATGGATGTGAGTATATAAATGCAGATGATCTTATAAATGTGTTATTGCGCTTCTGTGTTTTGTGAATATGTAGATTTATTCTTATGTAAATTCCTGTATCATATCCACTATATAGAAATAAATGATCGCACAATAGCTTACTCCTACACACACATACATACATTTTTCTATCTATTTATATGTCTGTCTGTTTGTCGATGCGGTATTTAGCTTTCTGTCCACCTACATTTCAACCAAGTTGATTATCTAGCCATTTCTCTGTTGTCAGTCTAAGGCAGTGTGTACGAGAGAGAGAGAGAGAGAGAGAGAGAGAGAGAGAGAGAGAGAGAGAGAGAGAGAGAGAGAGAGAGAGAGAGAGAGAGAGAGAGAGAGAGAGAGAGAATTAGGAGCATCCGAGAAGGAGCAGAGAATACCAGTGAACTCCAATACAGTTACAAATATACAATGATGTTAACTCGTAAGCTTGGCCAGATGGTCAAGACAGATGCATGTATCCTTCGCAGAACACCTATGACAAGCGGCCAAGTAGAGGCTGGAACACTCACGGACTGTGAACAAAGTTGTCTGGAATATTTCCACACCTTTTTTTTCTCTCCTCTTCATAAAAAATGTAGATTCATACTTCTGTTGTGATTAGGAACTTCGTACATTCAAACAAAAACGTGTATGTCTTTATGGGCGTGTGTTTGTGTTTATGTGTTTGCGCCTGAATGTGATGAATGCTTGTGTTTATTTAAATCCAGCAAATGATAATATTCCTGAGAAAAGCAACAACGAAACAAAGCATCGCAAATGTGGATACGCTGCATAAAACCATGGCCTTCCAGTGATAAATTACTCTCCTTAATTGCTTCTTGTGTATATTTCCCTTCCTCTCGCTTTCTTTTACAGGAATCTCTTGTTTACCTACAGTCTCTCGGCCTCTTCCTCTTAAGACACTTCGGAGACGAAATTGTGCTTGAAGGAGTCTGTTTTGCTTGGAGATTGAACGAATTGCTTGCCTGTCTTCTCGTTTCAATATGAGATAATGGAGGGATCACATCCTTAGCTTAGTTTGACTGTTGCTTTGTTGCATCCGTCTTTGGGGGCACATTATAAAGAGCGTGGTATAGATATGACAACGTACAGATATAAGAGATGAAGAGAGAAGTGGTACAAGAAAGAGGGGAGGAGGAGAGAGAGAGAATGTTATTTCCTCAGAAGATAATAGTAATTTCTGCTTTTGTCCTGTTTGTTTATCTTAGTTTTGTGATTCAACCTTTTACTCCCCCCCACCTCTCTCTCTTTCTCTCTCTCACTTTATTCTCACTCTGTTTCACATTTCGCCAAAGTGTCTAACTAAAAAAAATCATCATTACAGGCCCAGAGGAGAAAGTCAAAAACTTTTTTTTTCCAAACTCATTGTGAGAAGTTATTGTCGAGGGAAGGGCTCATGGACGGGGGGGGGGGGGAGAAGGCAGGAAAGTGTAAGAGAAAGGGGGAGGAGGGGGCAAAGGAGAGAGGAGGTGAAAAAAGAGTGAGATGAGAGAGGGAAAAAGAGAGGAGAGAGTGAGAGGAGAGAGGGGGAAAAAAGAGAGGAAGAGCGAGTGAAAGGAGAGGGAAAAAGAAAGGAAGAGGGGGAGAAAGAGAGGCAGAGAGAGTGAGAGGAGAGAGGGAGAAAATTATGAAGAAATAGAGCGAGGTGAAGGGAGAGTAAGAGGAGAAAAGAGAAAGAGAGGAAAGTAAAGTGAGGGGAGAGGAGAGGGAGGGTAGGGAAAGGGGGCAGGGGGGAGGGGATATTAAGTCTTGAGTTGCCAAAGAAAACAAACAGAGGAGAGTTGAAGCAAGTTCAGCATGACCTTCAACAAGGAAAGGTCACGAGGGGGTTGATGAAGCGTGGGGCGCGAGGGAAAGAGAGAAGACGGGGGGGGGGGGGATTCTCTCTCTCTCATTATCTCTCTGTTTTGTCCCTCCACTATCTCTTTCTCTCTTTCTCTTTCTTTATCAATCTCTTTATCGATCTATCTACCTTTATTTCTATTTACCTTTCGCTCTCCCTTCCCCCCCTCTCTCTCCTTTGTTCGCTCTTATTATCACTCTCTTGTGTTCTCCCTTTCACTCCATCTCTTTCTTCTCTCTCTTTTTCTCTCCCCTTCTTTTTCCCTCCATTTCTCTACTTTCTCTATCTCATTCTCTCAATCTCTCTCTCTCTGCTCTCTCATAATCTCTCTTTTCTCTCCCCCCCCCTTCTCTCTCTCTCTCTCTCTTTCTCTCTTCCTCCCTTCCTCCCTCGCTCTCTCTTCTAAACACTCCTCTATTTTCTTCTCATCTCGTAATTTTTCTGTAACGGCTAAAACTCCATCAAGCTGTCTCACTTGAAATCGTATTTGACGCTTTAATTTTTTATCTCTTATTTCTTTTCTTCTTGTTTTTCTTCCTCCTCCTTCTCTTCTTCCTTCGATTTCCGTACCTCCTCTTCCTCCTCTATATCCTCTTCTTTCTTCAGATCTTCTTCCTCCTACTCCCCCTCCTCATCCTCTTCTTCTTCCTTCTCCAGATCCTCCTTCTCCACCACCTCCTCCTCTTCCTTCCTCCTCCTCCCCCTCCTCCTCCTCTTCCTCCTCCTCCTCATCCTCCACCACTTCCTTCCTCCTCCTCCACCACCTCCTTCCTCCTCCTCCTCCTCCTCTTCGTCTTCGTCTTCATCGTCTTCTTCGTCTTCTTCCAATTTTTCATTTCCCTCAGACTTCCAAGCTTATAACCGCCGGCTTTTAACGTCAAACCTTGACCCAACCTCGACCCAGGCTATTGTCGCTCAAGCAAAGAAAAGCAAGGGGAAAAATGAGAAAAGGAGAAAAAATATACATAAAAAATATATAAAAAAGATAAATGTAGACGAGGAAAAAAGGAAAGATATCAGGGAAATATAGAGCTAAAGATGATAATAATGATGATGGTGATAATTATGATAGAAATGATGATGATGATGATGCAAAAATTACGGAATTACATTAGCAGTGATAATGAAAATTATGATAATAACAATGAAAATGATAATAATGATAACAGTGATAATGATAACAATAATGACCATGATAACAATGAGGAAAATGAAATTTGAAAAAAGGAAATGAGGATGATGACAATGATGATGCAGATAAGGATAATTATGTCGATGGTAAAAATGATAATGGCAATAAAGATGATGGTGGTAACAAGATGATAATGATGATAACAATAGTAATGATAATAATGATAACAGTAGCAATCATAACAGTTATAATGACAATGGTGATTATTATAACAAAAAATGATATTGATGCCGATGATGATATTGATAAGAATAATAAAAACAGTAACGATAATGGTGATAACGATAGTAATGACAATTATATAGTAATGGTAATGACAATATAGAGGATAATGATAATGATAACAACAAAAAAGATAATGATAACCATCTTGATGATATAAATCTAAAAGATAGGAACAAGGAGAAAAACATAATTATGATAATGACAAAAATGATGATAGTAATAATGCTCATAATGATAATGATAATGGTTGTGATGATTATAATAACAATGATAACAATAATAATGATAAGCATGACAACAGTGAGTGCAATTTGCATAAAAATTGTCTGTCTGTAATGATCATAACATAATATAAGCATATAGCGACGTGCACAATTATGTATTTTGATTTGTAAGACCTGTCATATCATCTAATTTTCATTTGATAACGAGATATTTAACAAAATCTTATGCAACTAATGCCGTACAAAAAGTCCTCTAGTCTCGGCCCTCAGACCTCTCCATCGTTTACTTGTCTGGCTTGTCAGTCAAATCTACGCGTGATAATCGCCTCAGGTCTATGATCTACCGACAGAGGCTGCGGTGTTTACTTTGTAGAGAAACGTATCCGCATGCACTGTGCAATGTGTGCGTGTGTGTGTGTGTGTGTGTGTGTGTGTGTGTGTGTGTGTGTGTGTGTGTGTGTGTGTGTGTGTGTGTGTGTGTGTGTGTGTGTGTGTGTGTGTGTGTGTGTGTGTTTGTGTGTGTGTGTGTGTGTGTGTGTGTGTTTGTGTGTGTGTGTGTTTGTGTGTGTGTGTGTGCACATGCGTGCGTGTTTTATGTCAATAGTAAGAGTAATACTAATGATGATGAAAATGACAATGATAATAATCAACTAATACAAATAACAATAAAACTACCAATAATAATATTGACCGTGGAACTCTTAATGCTTATGATAGCGATCCCCTCCCTTCAAAATAAATAAAAAGATAAAATAATAAAAAAAAAAAAAATAAAAAGTAAAGATACAAAGGAAAAAAAATAATAAAATAATGGGTTTGTGAACGGGACGCGAACTCGGGCCACTTGATTAGAAGACTTACACGAAACTGAGTGAGCTATTGCTCTATTGAATATAATTTGCATAAGTGAAGGTTTTAATAATCACATGTTCTCTTATATATATGCATACACATACGTTATATGGATATCAGTAATATTTAAATGATTATGATAATGATGATGGTAATGATGATAATAATGATGATGATGATAATCATCATCATAATCATCGCGATGATATAAATAACACTAAAAATGAAAGTAATAATAATAACAACAAAAACAATAAAGATATGATGATATTGATAATGATAATCATAATAATCATGATAATAATGATAACAGCAATGAAAATAGTGACAATAAAGATGATAATAACGATGATGATAATAACAATAAGGACAATAATAACGATAAAAACAACAACAATATCGATAAAGGTAATACTGATTATGCTGAAAACGACAATGAGAATGATAATGAAAGCAAGAATAACATCAATAATGATGATGATAATAATCATAGTAATAATACTGATAACAATATTAATGACGATGTAATAATGATATTAAAGCAGCGAAAAAAAATATCTATGATAATATTATGTATACTAGCAATAGGAATGACGATAATGATAATAATGACGATACTGATGATGATGATGGTGATGGTGATGGTGATGATGATCATAACACAAAATAAAAAAAAAAAAAAAAAAATAACGGGTTTGTGACTGGGATGCGAACTCGGGCCACTTGATTAGAAGACTTACACGAAACTGAGTGAGCTATTGCTCTATTGAATATGAATTGCATAAGTGAACGTTTTAATTATCACATGTTCTCTTATATATAAGCATAAACATACGTTATATGGATATCAGTAATATTTAAATGATTATGATAATGATGATGATAATGATGATGATGATAATCATAATCATGATCATCATGATGATATTAATAACACTAACAATGAAAGTAATAACTACAACAACAAAAACAATAAATATATTAATAATTATGTTGATAACAACAATGATAATGATACTGGTATCAATATTAATGATAATAATAATCATCATAGTTTTAATAATGATCACAATGATAACGAAAATTGTAATAATAATGATAAAAACAAAGACAGCAACAACAATGATGATAATAGCAACGATGATAATGATGATAAAAAGGAAAAATGTTAATAATAACGATATGAAGGATGATGATGATGATAATGATAATTGTCATAATAACAAATAATAATAATAGTAATGAGA
>BOPN01007334.1:55000-61028 GCA_017312705.2 Penaeus japonicus | reverse complement strand
CCTAACTAAACGGATAAATGATTCACTTGATATAATATACACGTGCATTTTTCGCCGTATTCTTAGCTTCAGTTGGAGGCAGAATATAACAAACCTAGATCTAAGTTTCTACCACTATTAAACAAAGCCGACTCCTTATGGCAGGCCACTGTTGGCGAAGCAACGAATACCACCTTAATCTGGAATCCTATGCACGGCCACTGCCGCCCAGAGAATCCTGTTTGCAACTACATCACGCAGCTTTGCAACGATACCAGGATTAGTCTCGATGAGTTAAAGAAAATAATGACGGATTGAGATAGGCGCGACCAGGTGATGATATATATATATATTGTATACATATATGTCTATATATACGTATGTATTTATGTTATATACATACATGTAAATGTATGTGTGTGTGTGTGTGTGTGTGTGTGTGTGTGTGTGTGTGTGTGTGTGTGTGTGTGTGCGAGCGCGCGCGTGCGTGCGTGCGTGTTTTGTTATGCCCTATGGTAAATATAATCACCGAGGTAAAACACTTTAGTAGGTACTTTCGAGGTGTAAATATAACAAAATAAAGCAGGACATTCAGGGTCTCCTTGTGGCCTGACAAGCTCGGTTGTCTCGTCTCCGAGGTTGTTGCCAGATGTACGAGGCATATCATATAAGGTATTGTACAACAGAAATATTAAACTCATGCATAAAGGTGCGTAAAGAATACATGCTACACATGTACATTAAACAAAATCTGAATATAACAATGTAAATAATAAGACTTTCATGTAACATTTAGTAACTTTGGAAATTATATTACAGCAGTAAAGTAAATCATGGTAGAACTAATTTCACAACATTAGGCATTATCTGTTACCTCATTGGTTTAATGTATCACAGATACTATTTCGTGTATCACTATATCACTATAATATACCACATGTATGTGTGCCTTTGTGTGTGTGTGTGTGTGTGAATGAGTGAGTGTGTGCGCGCTTGTGTGTATGTGTGTGTGTGTCTATGTACATTATTTATATACACACACACCAACACCCACACACAGATATATATATATATATATATATATATATATATATATATATATGTGTGTGTGTGTGTGTGTGTGTGTGTGTGTGTGTGTACCTATGTATGCATATGTACATACACACAAACAAGCACACACACATATATATATAATTATATAACATGTATATAAATATATATATGTAAATATATATTTATGTATATATGTATGTATATATATGTATGTATATATATATATATATATATATATATATATATATATATATATATATTAATCAATAAGGAAATAGAACAACTGTGCTAAAAACTGTAGGCTCAGACCATCGAATTGTTACTGCAGAAATTAAACTCAGACTGCGGGTCAACACGAACAAATCCAAGCAAATAAAATATGACTATAGTAAACAGATCAAAATTTAAAGTTGAAGTAAGAAACCGTTTTAAGCCACTTATTACTGAGATGAACAACGAGAATGAATCTGATGAATCAATATATCACACAATAGTCACTGCTCATGAACACGCTTCAAAAGAGTCAATACCTGTGAAGAAATCGAAAGAAGATAAGAACTTAGACACCAAAAGAAACCTTTTATCTTAAAGGCAACCAGAGAAAACAAATGTATACGAAACAACATGTTAATGATTTGAAAAGCATGTATAAATATGTAAAATAATAATAATAATAATAAAAAATCAAGAAATTAAGCAACTTAATATCCAGAGACAAGCAAATCTAGCATGGAAAACTGTTAATGAAATAACAAGAAGGAAAGTTCCATTAACTGAAACAGTCCTTCAGAGAGGATACACCTGTGGGAACATCTTAAAAATCTTATGGGACAACCCGCATAGTTCATCCAAGAACCACTTCCAATATCATCTTAATTTGCAAGAAAACAACTGAAAAAGCCATTAAAACTCAGCAGCTTGATGAGACAAATACCAGAAGAGGCCAGAAAAAATTGGCACTCTGTCTAGAAGTTTGTAATAAAGCTCTCACCAATGATAGTCCAGAAATCTTGTGTCAAGCTACAATAATTCCCATACCAAAAAAAGGAGACCTCACTAACAGACAAAACTATAGAGGAATCAGCCTAATTCTAGTTACAGTTAAAGTCTGCAAAAAAATGCTACTAAACTGCCTAAACCTCACACAGAAAAAAATCTTCGTAGCAATCAAAATGGTTTCAGAAAGGGAAGAGTTACTGTAACTCAAATCCTAGTCTAAAGCATAATAATAGAAACCAAAGCTAACATTACAGCTGTATTAAGTTTTATTAACTTTGAAAGGCTTTCGACTCTATCAGCAGAGAAAAAAAATATCTAAAATCTTAGCGGTCTATGGCATTCCAACTTCCATTACCACAGTCAGCGATAAAACTGCACAAGAGGATTACAACAGTAACTATTTTAGAATTAAAAGTGGAGTACTTTAGGGAGAGACTCTTGTCCCATACCTTTTCATAATTTTGATCGACTATGTTATGCGAATAACAGTCAAAAGAAAAGAACACTATGGTCATGCCATTACTCAAAGGAAGAGTCGCAGATACTCCACAACCTACCTGACTGATGCTGATTTTGCAGACAATATTGCGCTTCTATCTGACATCACTGTAGATGTTCAGAATCTCCTAATAGTATTTGTAAATGCTGCAAAAAGTGTTAGACTACATATAGATGAAGACAAAATTTGATATATGTGCTACTACATTGATGAAGGTCATTTAAGTGCAAATAAAAAGACTTGAAAAGGGTCGATGAATTTAAATACCTCGGTTCATGGGCTAACAGCACAAATAAATATGTAAAGATAAAGAAGGCGCAGGCTTGAACGGCTCATAGAAAAAGTGGATACCCCCTGGAGGTCTGAACTGTCTCGTAAATTGGAAGTTCATTTTTTTTCTTTTCGTGCAATAGTCGAAAGTGTTTTGCTCTATGGGTTAGGAAGCGGGACCCTAACTAAACGGATAAATGATTCACTTGATATAATATACACGTGCATTTTTCGCCGTATTCTTAGCTTCAGTTGGAGGCAGAATATAACAAACCTAGATCTAAGTTTCTACCACTATTAAACAAAGCCGACTCCTTATGGCAGGCCACTGTTGGCGAAGCGACGAATACCACCTTAATCTGGAATCCTATGCACGGCCACTGCCGCCCAGAGAATCCTGTTTGCAACTACATCATGCAGCTTTGCAACGATACCAGGAATAGTCTCGATGAGTTAAAGAAAATAATGACGGATTGAGACAGGTGGAGAGACCTGGTCGCGGGTTCGCGACCAGGTGATGATATATATATATTGTATACATATATGTCTATATATACGTATGTATTTATGTTATATACATACATGTAAATGTATGTGTGTGTGTGTGTGTGTGTGTGTGTGTGTGTGTGTGTGTGTGTGTGTGCGTGTGCGTGCGCGTGCGTGCGTGCGTGTTTTGTTATGCCCTATGGTAAATATAATCACCGAGGTAAAACACTTTAGTAGGTACTTTCGAGGTGTAAATATAACAAAATAAAGCAGGACATTCAGGGTCTCCTTGTGGCCTGACAAGCTCGCTTGTCTCGTCTCCGAGGTTGTTGCCAGATGTACGAGGCATATCATATAAGGTATTGTACAACAGAAATATTAAACTCATGCATAAAGGTGCGTAAAGAATACATGCTACACATGTACATTAAACAAAATCTGAATATAACAATGTAAATAATAAGACTTTCATGTAACATTTAGTAACTTTGGAAATTATATTACAGCAGTAAAGTAAATCATGGTAGAACTAATTTCACAACATTAGGCATTATCTGTTACCTCATTGGTTTAATGTATCACATATACTATTTCGTGTATCACTATATCACTATAATATACCACATGTATGTGTGCCTTTGTGTGTGTGTGTGTGTGTGTGTGTGTGTGTGTGTGTGAATGAGTGAGTGTGTGCGCGCTTGTGTGTATGTGTGTGTGTGTCTATGTACATTATTTATATACACACACACCAACACCCACACACAGATATATATATATATATATATATTTATATATATATATATATAATATATATATATATATATATATATATATATATATATATATATATAGATATATATGCATATATATATATATATATATATATATATATATATATATATGCATATATATCTATATATATATATATATATATATATATATATATATATATATATATGCATATATATATATATATATATATATCTATATATATATGCATATATATATATATATATATATATATATATATATATATATATATATATATATATATATGCATATATATATATATATATATATATATATATATATATATATATATATATATGCATATATATAATATATATATATATATATATATATATATATATATATATATATATATATATATATGTGTGTGTGTGTGTATACAGGAAACTAAATTATATTGTAAATGCGTCACGTATAGAATGGTCAAATAGAGAAAGGAAAAGGAAGTAATTTTGAATGTAAGAAAAAGATGTAATAAAAGAACATAATATAAAAAATAAGCAGTTCCCAGCTTTAAGGCAAATGATGGTGGTAATAGTAAATACTCATTTTCACTCCACATGTCACATTGTGTACTATATTTAGTCAACCTGATATAAACAAACAGTAGTTACAAACATAATAGCTCAATAACTTACAAACAATTCAAAATAAAAAATACCAATAATCGCCGTTTTATCCCATATCACTGACAATTCCAATATAAATGATTGTTGTTAAATCAAACAAATGACCAAACACTCCCACATGGCACCTCAGGCCTGACCATTGACATAGATCAAAGCTATCTTTCCCCTATTCCAACATGCATTTGATTCTGCAAGTCTGCCAGGCTGTATAGTACGAGGAATTACGTAAAACTCATAATCAAACCAATTATTTGCAACATATTAACGAATAACATACGTTTACAGCCATACCCTTGCACACACAGTTTAAACACACCTTTCCTGTGTTTCAAATACTCATTTTAGACCTCATTAAGGTTTATATATTTATCAAGAAAGATACAGTTTATTATGAAATTCCTGCTATATGGTCAGAGATCAAATTCCATCACAAAAAGGCAACCCCAAAATAAAGAAGAATTCGTGATTCTTGGTCATTCTGCATGGTAACGAACGCTGCCCTCAAACTGATGAATATCTATCTGAGCATTACTCAAATCAGAGACTAGACACTCACCTGTGTGAATATTAGTAATTAGACCTTTGCATTTCATTATAGTGACAGTATTATTAGAGATTACGATCCTCTTTGCATCTTAAAAACTAATTAGATATATTTCAAGTTTCTTGGAAAAAACAAGACCTACACCAAAATTCTGTACTTTACGATATACAATAATCGTGTACATAATATATCATATTTTTTTTGTATAATGATACAGTAAAGATAAGATATTATAAAAATAATCATGACACCGACGAACGCAAATGAAACAATTAAAATGACTTCATAAATGAATGATACATGCAATATCAGTGTTACATCCGTTCACATTCCGGCTTTTTTAACTGTCATTCCTGATTTTTACAAAATACCATAATCATTATGTAGAAAGCATATATAAAAAAATGTAATTCAAACGGTTTATTTCTTGTCGCAGTGGTGTTTCTTTGTGTTGCAATGCTTTACAATGTTTTACATGGGAAATAGAATAGGAGTTCAAAAAACACTGTTCTATAAGTCCGGGATAGAAAATTGCATCATAAAGTTAGTCCGTTTAATGAGAGTCGCAGAGTCTGGTTTATGCCACCGCTTCCTTGAGCTATTTTTAGCTACTATATCTGGTTATCACGGAGGGACGTTTATGGTGGAGGTACTTAAACCTTCACCAAGTAATGGACAGACCTGATCCCCTCATGAGTCCGGCTGGTGAGATTATGCAGATGGGTTATATAGATACACAGGTAGAGTCTACAGTGTATA
>BOPN01007334.1:35000-40000 GCA_017312705.2 Penaeus japonicus | reverse complement strand
TACAGTGACGACGATAACGCTGCAGAGAAATGGTTGTATCTGACCCGATACTTGCCAATTGATAGGGAAAAGCTGGGTATTCCAGACATGAGATACACACACACACACACACACATATATATATATATATATATATATATATATATATATATATATTTACCAAAGAAAAGCGTTTAAACCACAGCCTCATGGGGACCCTCGTTCTTCATTTAAAGGCTTGAAGGGCTTTATGATTTTTGTTTTTGTTTTATGGAGTAAACAGGGCCCCTCTATCCCTGGCCCTTATTTCTTATTCCGCCTCACGGGGCATTTTTTTAAAGAGCTCCTACCCACGGATACCCTTACAATATATATATATATAGAGAGAGAGAGAGGAGAGGGGGGGGGAGAAAAAAATAGAGAGAAAGAGAGTTTTAGATGTTTTAAGAATTTTAAAGTGTTTGAAAGCCTTCTACATGTACTATTAAAGGGGCAATGAAACAAGCTTTCGTTGTTTGTTTTATTCTTTCCGAGCAATAGATAATCTAAACGATCTTGCGCGCAGGCGTCTACACACCTCGCCTCACAGGTGTACAAAACAGATTGACGTCATGAATGACGTGTTAACCCATCTGCCAACATATATATTGATATACTTATCATATATATAATATATGATATATATGTTATATTTCATATATGTTATATAAATATTATATATATATATATATATATATATATATATATATATATATATATATATATTACACATCGTAATCTATACTAAAGACTTCAATCAATTCAATAAAAAACAACAACAACAATATGCATATTATATATGTATAGATATATATTTAAAAAAGAAACAAATATATATATATAAATCATAAATATTGTATATATTGTATATATGCATATATATATATATATATATATATATATATATATATATATATATATATATATATAATATGTATGAACGTATATGCCTATATCGTACATACGATATAGGCATATACATGTATATGTATATAAGTATATATGTATACGTAAATGTATGTGTATATGTATGTATCTATATATATATATATATATATATATATATATATATATACATATATATGTATGTATGTATATGTATATATACATATATATATTATATATATGTATATATATAATATATATGTATAATATATACATGTTATATAATATATATATAATTATACATATATATATGTATGTTTATATATGTACATGCACACGCGCGCGCGCGCACACACACCCACCCACACCCACACACACACAAACATATACATACACACATAAGTAGACACAAAGAGGACGTAAAGCTTACTCCCATCCCCATCCCATCCCTCCACCCCTACCCTGTATCATGTCATAACATATGTGCCAAATGCCGCATAACCGGAAATGACCTTGTGAGTTAATGACCCTGGGCCATATATCTTAACGTATATTTTAACGTTCTAGGGTAATGCCAATGTTCAGTTGATGACTGTGGTAATGACTGTGTAGTTCTTATTATCTAAGGATGACCTTGCACAGGTAATTATCTGCCCACCTTATGTCTCACTCTTTACTTCAATGGCCGAAGTTAATGATTTTATTATCTACGAAAGTAATAGGAAGTGGCCCATCCAAACCATCTTGCCACTACCTTACATTCTGTTATGACATACATAAGATAGTGGACCAGAGTTAATGATCCTATGCAGTTGTATGCAACTACCCCCCAAAGATCATAATCAATGATGTAGGATAACACTCCTCGAAAGGAAAAATAAACAGCTATTCCACAAATGACAACATCCAGTTTTTTTCTGTGAAAAAATCAACATCACGTATGCCGATAGGCCAGTCCCCCCCCCCCCCCCCCATCTGCTAATTTGCGCTAATTATGGCGGCATAAAGTTAAACAGCTGTAGCTAAACGTGACTGAACACAGCTAATTTATAAACATTGCTTTCTATGATTTAGGAAATGTTTCGCAAAACTAACACAAAATACGGAAAAGTTCAGATAACACAAATGTACAACTATATATAGATGACTGCTACTTCTTTATGGTGTGGATTTTATGATAAACTTTGCGATTATTAGAAATGTAATTTGCTATCCATATTATCAGAGCTGCACTTAGGGATTATGTTTATGCCATAAATTGACATAAGGCAAAAGAAGCAGTCAATTAATGGTCATATTTTTTAAATGAAGCAACAGCAACGCAAACTCCAAAGATCCGTGTTCCCTAAGAAATGTGGATTTTCTGATATTTATAGTCTTTCTTAGAATGTACTGGGCATTTATTCCCCACTAATATTATCAGAACAGTTCTTCAGGACTGTGTTCAGTAAGCCGACATTTTATCTTATCAACTTACAAAATGGCACTGAATTTTATACAAAAGATGGAAAATAAACAAGGCAAATGCATATGATGGTCATAAGCAAAATATTTAAGGTAAAATTCATGGATATTGTGTTTCTCCTTTGTTCTCACATGCTAGGTTGAGTTTCCTATGTAAATAACTTTTCCAGTGTGCCCCATATGTAGACAAAATATTAAATATGAAATAAAAAATAACTGCTTTCCCGCTGACATTAGATTTAATTTTGCACAGCATTAAGAAGTTAATACCCATACTTCCTTATGTAGCAGGACATTTTTTTTTTTTTCAAAACTCGTTAAAAAAAAAAAAAAAAAAAAAAAACGCGCGAGAGGGTGTGTGTGTGTGTGTGTGTGTGTGTGTGTGTGTGTGTGTGTGTGTGTGTGTGTGTGTGTGTGTGTGTGTGTGTGTGTGTGTGTGTCTGTCTGTATACGGTAAAACCTAATGGACCTTGCTAGACAACATGTTGGTATGAATTTCATTTGCTAAAAAGTAGCACACACAAATACGTTTTTCTTTTCCATACTTTTTATAAACAAAATTGTTATATGACTTCTTGATAATTGTAAGGCACTGATACTGATATTATGTGACCCAAAACATTGATCATGTGTGTCTACTTAATTCAATGCAATATCGATGGCAGTATGTTTCGACCTGATGCTTCCTTTCTCCTGTGCTCGTTTCCGCCTCGGAACACTAGTTTCCCTAGGCAGCTGTGTTTGTTACCGGAAGGCCCGAGGCGTAGAAAGTGACTGAAGATTGGTACTTAAGGATATGTAAGGATCACAAGCAGACAGTTCAGGACAGACAGGTCAGACAGACAGACAAGAGCGAACAGCTCTGACCTCCGGCTTTCGGCCCCTGGCCTTGGCCGGAATCTGGTGTATTAACAGTCCACAATAAAGACCATGGCACGTGATCGTCTGTCTCTTATCCATCGGATCACAACCAGGGCATCGAGTAGTTATAACAACTACTCTCAGTGGTGGGTTGCAACTGTGGCCAGCAAGCTGGTTATAACTAGTGCCAGCCGGTGGTTTACAACTGGTGGCACTGGTGGTTTACAATAATAAAGGTGTTACCTTATTTGTTTTCTGTACCCTTCTTTCAGGTAATTTATTAATGGGAGTATTGTAGTGACACGAGGCTATGCCACGTTCCGTGCCTTATAATGCCAGATCGCATGTCATAACTGCACGAGCACTGGGCAGCAGTTACCCCCCCCCCCCTTAATCAGCCTTAACAGTTCCTGTGGCAGACGCAGGTAGTAGCCTGAGATTGGGGGTCGCTGTGTGTCTTTGGTAGATTTGGGACCCGTCGCTACGTACCCCGCCTGATCCCGTGTACCGTATGGCGGAGCCTAATGCCTCTCCTCCATTACACAGGTTATGTACTCACCCCTTTGTGTTCCATAAAAACCTCAGCGTCTTGTGCTTTCGAGTATAGTGTATAGTCCGTGCATAGTGTTTGTGTATTGTGTCCCATGTACAATGTTCTGTGTAAAGTGTTCCTTGTTTAGTAGTTATTGTTTTGTTTTATGCTTAACGCACTTTGTTTGAAAATTGTTTAACGTAATTTGTCCCGTTTTGTCTAACGTAATTCGCATTCTGTTTTGCTTCGTTTTATGTATTTTAGTTGTTTTGTTTCTCGTGTTTTATTTTGTTTGTAGTTATATTAATCTCGTTTTAGTTAATGATTAATTATTTAAAAAAGGCATGTTTCTTTTCCTAAACCCTAATTACTATGACACCTGCTAAACAGTGAGTTATTCGGGATGATATCCCGTGGTGGCAGCGATTACCTTTCCGTGAGGTTCGTGAATCGCTGAGTGACCAGAGTCGCTACATTATTGTAGCAACTCTCGTCACTCAGCGACTTGCAAAACTTCAGGGAGGTAGTCGCTGCCACCACGAGATACCATCCCGAATCACTTTTATAATTCGTTTGGTAAGTGTCTCAGAGTCTTTGTGTAGCGTCAGTCATTAGGGTTTTAAAAAGAAACACGCCTCTTTAAATAATTCATTAACCTAAAACTCAAACAATAAATACAAATACAATAAAACACGGAAAAAAACTAAAACTACATAAAACAAAACAGAACAAATTACATTAAACATAAAACAATACAAAATTACGTTAAAACATAAAACAAAGCAACACTAATTAAAACACGAAACACTGTACAAGGGACACAATACACTGGCACTACACTAAAACACGAAACACTGTACCTGGGACACAATACACGGGACGCCATACACGAGCACTTTACACATACAAAGCAAGTGTTGATTAGCTTACCGCGGGAGCACAAGACGCCGAGGTTTTACGCGGCACGAAAGGGATAGGTACGTCAGGCTCCACCATACGGTACACGTCAGGCGGGGTACATGGCGGCGTGTCCCAAAATCACCAACACACGGCGGTCCCCAAGCTCAGGCTGCAACAGGAAGTGTGCCTAGTGTACCGTGGCTACCCAGAGAGAGCGACGTCAGGAACCCCCCCGTACCTCATCGCCGAGGTTGAGGTGGCGACAGTCGTTAGGGTCGTTTAGGGGGGGAGGTAACAACTGTCCAGGGGCCGGATACTCAAAATTCTGGCAGTTTAAGAC
>BOPN01007334.1:17500-20000 GCA_017312705.2 Penaeus japonicus | reverse complement strand
ACAGCAATCTCCAATTCAGGCATTATCAATGATATTGCCAGAGCTACTTGCAACTCCATCACCTGCATAATCTATACCATGCATTACAGCAAAGCAGCTTCCGAGTACCAAGAGAAGGGGACTGATACCACCATTAGGATCAGAGAAGATTGATGCTCGCTTGCTGATGGAAATAGTTTCAAGATATGAAGAGGAAATTAGATTAAAAGAAAGAAAGAAAGAAAACACACACACACACACACACACACACACACACATATATATATATATATATATATATATATATATATATATATATATACATATATATATATATATATGTATATACATATATATATACATACACACACACACACACACACACACACACACACACACACGCACACACACACACATACACATATATATATATATTTATACATATATAATTTTATACATATATGCATATTATCTATATCAGTGGTTCTTAACTGTGTTGAAGGTACTGAACCTTGCAAGGTTCATCCGTCATTCACCGAACCCTTCGCAATTGGACAAATGAAACATGATTTCTTTAAAACATAGGTATATATTTTGATAGTGGACAAAATGAACAATGCATCAGTTGCACACAAAATCACTGTGTTCAAAGAGCAAACCCAACAAAAAAAGAATCTTACACAAAAACAAAAACATGATATTTACAGCAAATCAATGTGAATATTGCTGTTACTTTTCAGAAGACTTGCGCGGCTCCGCCAAACCCCTGAGGCTGACTCATCGACCCACCGGTCTGTATTCATGATTACCCACCGTGAATGAACAACTTATTATCTATTTTCAATTGAGTCAGTTAAGAGTACAAATGATTAAAGACAATGTAGTAAAATTAATGTAATCCACATCTCAGATGCAGTGACTACAGATGAAACAGATCTTAAATAACAGTAGAATGAAGGGTAGCTTATTGTATACAATATGGTCCTGAAAGATTCATCATGTAAAAAATCCCAAGAAACCTTCTAAAAAGAGAGATTCTCACCCCTGACATTTATGCATTGTCCGACGTGTCAAAAAAAAAAAAAAAAAAAAAAAAAAAATGTTACCTGATGCATTAATGTCTTCAGTCATCAAATTTGGGAGAGACTTTTCAGTGAGTCACTCTTCTCTTTCCATTGTTCTATTTTGTCATGGTTCAATGCGTGCGTCTTGCTCATTATTTCACAGTATAACGATAAGATAAAATCAACCATTGTTTAGCCATACTTATAAATGAAATCTATAAAGAGAGAGAGAGAGAGAAAGAGAATTGTAATTCTTGCTAAATGCTTATCAACTTGCAAGCACACACACACAGAGCCCCCACGCAGGATTACAACAAGGGTTCCTCTCGTCATTTCAGAGGACAGGAAACTGTTCGTAATGCATCCGTTGCACACAAAATCACTGTGTTCAAAGAGCAAACCCAACAAAAAAAGAATCTTACACAAAAACAAAAACATGATATTTACAGCAAATCCATGTGAATATTGCTGTTACTTTTCAGAAGACTTGCGCGGCTCCGCCAAACCCCTGAGGCTGACTCATCGACCCACCGGTCTGTATTCATGATTACCCACCGTGAATGAACAACTTATTATCTATTTTCAATTGAGTCAGTTAAGAGTACAAATGATTAAAGGCAATGTAGTAAAATTAATGTAATCCACATCTCAGATGCAGTAACTACAGATGAAACAGATCCTAAATAACTGTAGAATGAAGGGTAGCTTATTGTATACAATATGGTCCTGAAAGATTCATCATGTAAAAAATCCCAAGAAACCTTCTAAAAAGAGAGATTCTCACCCCTGACATTTTTGCATTGTCCGACGTGTCAAAAAAAAAAAAAAAAAAAAAAAAAAACGGCTATATTGAAATGAAATATACGACAGTTTCTCGTAGTTTCGTCGACTCGCGCATCTGGCAGCATATCTTGTCGTCCTCGGCAGGTGACTTGACTCCGGGATTAATGTTTATGGTGCCGACGCCTTTTCGAGATTTAGAATATCCTCCCGGGCATTAAGCTTTGTACAGCCTTAGAACTTGCAACAAACAAGACAGGTCATTTTTGTTCTTGTTTATTTTATTCATATCGTATCTATATTTTATAAGGGATCTTATTTATCCTAAACAATGTTGACTTGCAAAACTCTCTTCCGTGTTGATAAAATGGCATATAAACCCACTATATACAAAACATATTTATTGGAAGATGAGACTACAGCTTCGAAATCCACCTGGAGTTCATCTTCATTGCTAAACAATCTTACATTCATCCCCCATTATATCCTCTTGTTATATATTCCTTCAGGCTATCTTATTGCCTGCCTCTCCTGCTCCTCCTCCTCCTCCTCTTCTTCTTCCTCCTCTCGAAGGCAATAACGGTGATTCAGACCAACCTCCACTTCCCTTCCCTAGACCCCCCTCCCCCCACCTCCCTCTCCCCGTATCGAACGCCATGAATGTTCTTACCGGAACG
>BOPN01007334.1:7500-10000 GCA_017312705.2 Penaeus japonicus | reverse complement strand
ACATTATTGATGAAGTAGCTAGTCAAAGGTAAGCAGCTATTCAATCTATCATTCTATACATATGTTCTATTTAGTAATACTATTCAGAGAGATGGATAGAAGGATACCGAGAGAGAGAAACACACACACACACACACACACACACACACACACACACACACACAAACACACACACACACACACACATATATATATATATATATATATATATATATATATATATATATATATATATATATATTTATAAGGGAGATGGTAGAATGCAGTAATGCGTTTTAATACAGAAATACAAATTCTAACTCCCTGACCGGGACTCGAACCAAAGCCGTCAGTGTGACAGACCCGGCTGCTAATCCAGTAGACCACACAACCCACTAAATGAATTACCTAACCAGAACTCGAATCCAAGCCGTCAGGGAGGTAAAATTTGTATTTAAGGCATAACCTCGGTAACCAGATTTGGGACTTGAATTACTATTTCATTCCTCCCAAGTGCCCACGGGAATTTCTGTAAAACTTCACTACCACTGCTCTGCTAAGAGCACATAGGTAATTTCCATGATAGTTATAAGGCATCTGGTTAGACAATTCTTTTAGTGGGTCACGTGGTCTATTGGATTAGCAGCCAGGTCTGTCACTCTGACGGTTCGGGTTCGAGCCCTGGTCAGGGAGGTAAAATTTGTATCTAAATAAATAAATAAATATATATATATATATATAAATATTGTCACAACTGCGAGATTAGCTTGTAGGTCGATTTTGTTGTTGATATATGTGAGTTGTTTTCTATTGTATGTAAGGGATATTACGCTATGTATGTGCATGCAGGCACACAAGTGCAACCAGGCAAGTACACGAGGATTCGACTCGCGAGGTGAGTCAGAGGCAGCATGCAACCCGATTGGTCAGTGTACAGGAACAAGCGCTACCCCTTTTCACTTTGCTGACATCGCTGATGCTCGCCTTGAACTCGGTGCGAGATAGCGACCCCTCGCAGCTCAGGTCATTCGTAATTGGTCGAGGTCTGGTGTTGAGAGACAAGGATGCTTTGAGCTGCTGCTAATTTCACAAGGCTAGACCCCACTGACCCACTAAAGGCCAAGATCAGCCCCAGAGTTGTCAAATTAACTATTCAAAGTTTTAAGAACAGAACTGCTCCAGGCAAAAGCAGGATCAGCAAAACAATCCTGCAAAGTCTTCCAAATAAGATTTTACTTAGACTGGCAAACATATATAATGCCTCTCTCACTGCTGGCTACTTCCCTGATTACTTCAAAGAAGCAAGAATCTGGATGATACAGAAAGCTGGGATAAATCCAAGAAAAGTGGAGAATTATTGACCAATTTTCTACTGGAAGTCCCAGGCAAAGTCCTTGAGAAGATAGTGAACTTACGACTGTGCAATGACCTGGAGATGAACGATCTGCAAAATCCCAGGCAACATGACTTCAGACCAAGCAGAGGAACATCATCAGAAATTACAATCATATATGAAGAAATTGTCAATACTATGAGCGAAAGGAACCAAGTGAATGTGGTCCTGAGAGATGTGGCCAAAGCCTTTGACAAAGTTTGGCACACAGGCCTGAAACTGAAGATCATCAGGCTGAACCTCCTGACGCCCTTGACGAAATAATTAACTTTCTTGATGATAGTAAGGCAAGAATGGTCATCGGCAATACAGTAGGTGAAGCAATTCCCCTCAGCAGTGGAGTCCCACAAGGAAGCTGCCCCTCACCGACACTCTTCACAATCTATACAGCAGATCCGCCTGAGCCATCACATGGCAGCAGTCATTATATGTATGCCAATGACATCACACAGATCAAGTACGAAGGGAGGTCAATCGAGATGATGTCACTCAGAACTGCCAGAGCCATAGAGACCCTCAATCGATTCAAAAGACAGTGGAAGATCTCGACTAACATGAGAAAATTCCAAGTCATTCCTGTGGCCAAATTCAAGACTGCAGATCTAATTGTGGACGAGGAAGCCGTCGACTACTGCGACAGAGGAAAGATACTAGGGCTAACAATCAGCAGAATTCTCCCTTTCATAAATGAAAAAGCACATTAAGCAAAACATCAGCTGAACAAGATCAGAAGGTTCCAGACTCTGAGTCCTGAAACCAAGCTCTACATTTATAAAGCCCTAGTGCGGCCCATCATGGAATACCCGCCAGTGCCTACCCACACCATTTCAAGAAGGCAGATGATGAAGCTACAGACTATTCAGAACCAAACAGGCAAATGGATTCTGAATATTCGCTTTCCCGAAGTATTCACCGCACAAGAAATCCATGCAAGACTAAGGATCGAGGCGATCAACAAGAGACTCCACCAGCAAGCCAGAAGAAAATGGAGAAGAATCCAAGATGAGGATGAAGAGCTCTACAATGGCCTCAACGTACGTCTAGAAGGCACACATGCCTGGTGGCCCAAAAGCCTCACCAGAATCAACGGCATTGAAGAAGTTGAGGCAATGTTCACGGCATCAGGCA